>DWFO01002086.1:0-14357 GCA_018246595.1 Mimoniades nurscia nurscia | reverse complement strand
CAGGCTTTACCACCACGCCTGTAGAGGCGGGGTGTACATCACCGTGGGGCAGTGTTCCCCACGAGACTGCTCGGGTAAAGAGGAAGTCCTCGAGGCCCGCAATCCCTTCCCAGTGCCGAAATGGCGCGGCGTAGGACGTCCCTATCCATCCATCCAACGTGCCGCCACATTAAGGCTACAAGCGCTTCACCATGTTCATAACAAAATAATTAGTCTAGTGGTAGAAACTATTAACATTAACTGCGACTTTCCCCGCAACAGACTTGCCCGCCATATGTCATTTAACATCGCTTATTGTTCCGCATAAAGCCTTAAGAGCCATTCAAAAGCAGTTTTGCTAGTCGTAACTATGCGCATTACCCATTCATAGGTAAATGTCTTATAAAGAATTCAGCACACTACACTGGACCGCGCCATGACCGCAGCCACGCTTACAATGATAGAAATATTCGACGAATGAAACAATGATATTTCAATGTTACTTAATTAAATTTAATCGCAAGAATTGTTACAATATAAGCCTTCCGTTCATTGCCCCTTCACGTTACGTTTAAATTTATCGAAAAGTAATTGATTGGTTTGATTTTCTTTTTAATTGTTAAAATCCATATTGATTTTCGTCATCCTAATCCAATACAGCTATAGTGGGCGGACTCCCTAAGTGATTAGGTGAGTGAATATTCAAATTTCGAATCGTGTTACGCCAGTGACAGTTAAAACGTCAATTGATAAAACTCGATAATCTGATTTGAAGGTGTTAATTCAAGATTATAATATATGTTCAGAAATAAAAAATACCTAATTTACGAATGCTGTTTATCTTTAGATCTTCAGTATGCCATAGTCTTTAAAGTTTATCAACCCAGGCGCCATTAAAGTTTGGAACTATTTTACGTATCTGTTTTCTTCACATATACTGTTTTCTTAAGATACAGTTTTATATGACGTAAGCTTTATGAATCGAAGCTAATCTAATCTAAACTGTAATCTAACCAAGAATCTTAATTGGAAAACCTTACGAACTCATTAAAAACGTTTTAATTGCCGTGCATAAATTGCTCTAGCATTTAATTATAGAGTTACAGGGCACCAAATGTAATTTTGGAAATGACATTGTTACGTAATAAATAAGCTCCTCTGAAATAACGCTACATGGTTCCTTCTGCGTACTGTACTTTATTTGCTAGCGAAATGGCCCACATTTCATTCAAATACGTAAAAGCAGTCAGGCTGAGTCGCTCTCCACCATACACGGCAGAAATGCCATCGTAAAGTTACTAAATAATATTCCGACGTAAAGCTCTCAAGACTTGGGAAGGGAGAAGCGTTTTAATAAAGTTAGTCTGATTCCGCGCCGCTCTCTACTTAATACTAATTGTTACTACGTGTTCATTTTGCATATTAGAAGAACATTCTAGGTACAATATGCGTAGTCGTTTTTTTTAAACGCGCTGAGCGCACCAAATTCAAACCGAAGCGTATACGGGATAAAGTTCATTTTCGAATGTCGTTAGCGAGACGAAGAAACGTCATTTCATTAGGTGAAATGTCTCAAGTGGTCGTACACTCATTCTCTTCCAACATGTTGTAGTACCAACGACCTGTAAACATTTCTCAGGCATGCAAATGTCACCGTCGCACGTGTAGGTACATTTCGCGCCAACGAAGTAATCTGTCGGTTATTTACCGTGGTAGACGGGTAGATGTATTTCGTAAGGCGAGACGGTTAGTCGCGAAATTATACGAATGGAATACGTGGGTGTTGTATGACAACGTGCAAATGCGTGGCTCGACTCAGCGGAGCTAAAGAGGGCCGGATTGTACGTAGAGATTCGTGAACAATGCCGCCGATCAGATACGCACTACCGTTGCCCCACGTGCTAATTGTATAAATATCGGCCACATTAATCACACCATAGATGTCATAATTTAATTAAGCGTACAAAGACTTTTGTTATCCCAACGTAGGGCATGTAAAGGACAATAGTCCCTTCCCCGGGGCGAGGGGAAGTGAAGCGCGAAGTAGGTATATCAAAGCTCTTGGAAAGTTATAAGAGACATGAGCCAAACTTATAATAGGCTATGTAACTTTAATATGTAGGAGTGGTATGATTGAAATATCTTACAAAAAGAATAAACAATAGATAACGAAAGTTCTATTGTTTATTCTTTTTGTATAATATACATATGTAGGTACTTAAATTCCTAGAGTTAAAATCAAAAACTATGGGTTATGCATGTTTAATTTTGATTTTCAATATGTAGTGAAACATGTTTATATTTTTTAATAAAAATAATAAGAATATTGTGCTTTCCGAAGTTTTAAAAATTGTGATCTTTATTTTCTTTCACACCGCTCCACTAGACCTTCAAAAAAGCATGCGCCTCACCTGTCGTTTGGAGTATGTGCGGGCCGAAAAAGCAATCCCAGCTCCGTTGTTTACTCTTCATCCTTTGGGAAGCCGCGCTTTATTCCGTTGTACACCTGTAAAGAGTAAATATGTATTATACATTCGAACCCACCAATCGCTAACCGAATCAATTAAGCACAATTAGTTTAGGAATACAAAACATCCGGATTTTTTGTACATGAAAGTTAGTTCTTCAATTAGCACATAGCTGGAGAATTGGAACGGTCCTCATTAGGCGAGCAGTGTGGCAAGAGGCAGATAGGAGATAACGCGTTACGCATGCGCGGGGCATTGTCTTCGCGCCCAGATGCCTAGATAATGCGGCGAAAGCTCGGTAATATGCAAAGCTTTCAGTTGCGTCGCCTCATGACTCACGAGTGCATTACCGGTCACGATGACAGATGCTCGGATTTTGACATTTAAAATTGACTTACACAATTTCGATTACACCGTTGCAAAAATGAGATCCCCAGTATGATTATTTACGATCACTTTGATAATATTCGTTAGTAATATTCAACTTTGGAAATGCAAACTACGTATGTATTGTATATTAATAATCACCTTTGGTAATAAAAATATATTGAATGTTTGTGAAAATTTCAATTAAACATAAAAACTACACATCTCGTCTTATTATAATTCGTATTGTACCACGATTATATCAGAATGATTCATTACAGCTTCAATGATTTGACTAGCAGCGTGTTTAAGGATTCGTTTGATTAAAATCTTAATAAGAACTAAATGACTGTATCCGCTTGCTTCAAGAGTAATTCAGTTAGTCTTGTTTAAACGGATACTGATGTATTTAATTGCTAGTAATGCTCGGGTAATTTTACAAATACACGCGTGCATTCACATTTCAAGTTGTCATACCTGTTATTCCATATTATATTAAATTGATGCGATTCTCCAGGTAATTGTGTAACATATGTTCGCTCGTAATGACGTCACATTTTAATGCAAGAACAATTTGACGTCTCGCTAATTCTTTATACGTATATGTAAATAGTGTACTGATGGGGTAAAATATAATTGATATACACTAATTATATTGAAGTCGTCCATTGTGTGAGCAATACAATGTGCTTTTTTAACGAATACTCATATTGTGCAACATTTTATTACATACAGCTTTCTTTGTCAAAATTGGCACAAGTGTTTCGATCCGCTGTTGAAAAGTAACTTATGTTAAACACATTATCGTATTAACTTCCTTTCGGCACAAAGTGCCAGCCTGTTGCGAAAGTGAACGCCGTGATTTTGCTTAGCTATGTAATGTTAGGTAATCGGGCGCACGTGCCGACCACCGACGCGGAGCTACTTCACTCCTTCAACAAAACTAACCCTAGGTATCCATAACAATATCATTAAGAACACACAATCAAGATAAATCGCAGAGTGAATGAACTGGATTGTACCGTTTCTGTGCATTATGTGTTCTGTCTTTACGACTTTACAAAGTAAGAGTGATGAATTTCTTATTGCTGATGTTATATTTCTCAAAATGGATTTTAGTGTAGCGTAATAATTTATTATTAACTAAAAATTATTATTCACTAAAAATTTGGTGTTTTAAAGTGTTGAGGCAGTCAACAGTTATATTTCGCAGATCGTATTAAAGTAATAAAAAAGTAATTTAATCACAAACTTAAAACTGGAAAACATGAATGTTTATAAGTACATGCTAGCACAAGACTGCATCGTTGGTCATGTTGGTTATGGTACTGCGCCTTACGAATCCTGCAATTTCTGCTTCAGTATAAAGATTGTCAGTACGCCTGGTCGAAGGGCAGCCATCACTAGGTTTGCTGAGAGGCGTTCTCGATTCTAGAACGGTCAGATATCGGTATTTGAATCAATGTTTCGCCACATAAACACGGTTTCTTAACGTGTGGTGCACTCGTATGTCTGTATTGTTAAAATACATTTTTAAACATTAATTGTAGTTTTCAATGCTTGTTCTAGTCGTGTCTACCTTATAAGGTTATTTGCTAAAGTCCAAAGTTATTGTGATTTTTAAATGTCTCAGTAGCAACTGACAGACCTAGAAGAATGAATAAATTTGCGATTACATCAATCGAACTGCAATTTATTGGAATTTTATTCGCGGGCGTGTGAATTTGTAGAGTGAAAGGAATTGTACAAAGCACCTTCGTTTTGTTTTTTTTTTCGACAGCATATAAAAGTCTTTCAAACTTATGATTATTTTTAGTATAGAAATAAATGTGTTTCCTGCCTAACAGTACCAAGCCAAGTCTGTATAGCTACTTTGCATTTAATTTTTGTATTTTGATATAATTACTATGTATGAATTTACGTAGTACGTACGTATCGTACGAATAACACCTTAGCGGATCTGGTATGCAGATATTCTATCAACATACTAACATATTTTAAAATAAAAAAATTATTATAAACAATGGGACTTCAACCTAAATGGTGAATTGTGGTACTGTACTACACTCTTCTATCTACCTCTTCGGGGATTACAGGCGTGACGTTACGTTAACGTTTAAAGAACATCAAAGCTCCAACACACGATATTTTCACTTATCACACTTACGAAATACGTAGCAACACAACATGTGCTGATTCAAATTACAATTTGATTAATGAATTAACTTGTTGAGTGTAGGCAGACATGACTGGTCGGAGCGCTTTGTTGTACGCTTGTATAACAAAGGGTACTCATTGTACTAGGGTCATTAATTATTTCACTATTTAATAAACACTGGTTAATGTTATTTGGTAATTATTGTTACATACAAATTGATTTGCTGTCGAACTGACTGATTACTGTCGAACAAACTTCATCCAAAACTAGATGTAGAAGGCCACTCTCTGCTTACCCTGTATGGGATTGGAAATGAAGAAATGTATAATAAAAAGCTCATTTATCAATATTTCATCGTTCATGACACAATATTCAGAATGTTATTATATAAGGTTTCATTGAATGGCCATATATAAAGCCATAATTATTATCAGTCATTAAATTCCACATGAATTTAATAACTGTAGATTTTATTTAATAACTGAATCCAGTTCTCATATTCTAGTGACCGTGTAAATTGCACTGTCTTTAGTGAGATACGAAATATGAATTTGTCATGCATATGAAATTATGATGAAAATATTAAATAGGTATACTATTATTACTAAATATTATTCAACAACTTCTAATGTATTCATTGTAATAATATTCCATAAATAATTTACAAGGTACAGATGAAATGAGTTCTAACAATACATATTTATACATTTTTGTAAAATACCTGTACGAAAAGAATAATGAATGTAAAGAAAGCGCGTAAAGTTTTTGAGAATCGAGATATTAGTCACTTCGTAGTTCCTATCTACAACAGAAGGGAATTGGCTTGACGATATAAAAATGATCTTGTAAATAGAAGAAAACAAATTATTCTACATAGCCAGAATTAATACTCGGATGTTCACTTTCTATCATGTGCGGTTGCGGGCAACCGCCGATCCATTTTGGTAACAAAAAGAATAAAAAGTCGCTAGTTATAACCAGTTTTCGTCACTTTTTCTACATTTTATTTCGAGAGCTCAACGAACATTTTGTCTTTATATTAAACATTTTAAGTTACAATTCAATGATACTAATTCATTTTGCCATACTCCTATATATATGTAAATATTGTGTCATCTAGATAGATACATGTACATATATACATACACGTATGTTTGTATACGAACACACAGCACTCCAAGCTGTTGTATAAAATTACGTTCCGATATCAAAATAACCTAAATACTTACAGTTCCAGCATTCGATACAAACTAGTAGTTAATCAACATGCCATTAACCTAGCCAGTGAAAACCGTGATATTGACAAGTTACTCGTAAACACCAATCAAATTCTTGATTGACAGAATTGCTCGAGCAGCCACCACACGACCAATATGCATAGACCCTACAGCTGTAACCGAGTCACAGATGTAATTAAAATGGTTAGATGTATACAAGCAGCTGTCAACTAACTCCGATAATCCATTTACCGACGTTAACTTCGAGTCTAGTCTATCAGTTAAGGACGCTCGCCAACTTTACCGAAACACCGGAGCGATTTAAACCTGCGAAATGTTATTCACAATCGAGTATAAGTTTGGGGCACTCGTAACCATGACACGCTTGCATATCCCAAACAATCTGTCAAGTTGAGTGAACCGCGCCTGGGGCGAGATTTGTAGATAAAAGCTTTTTGTATTACTGTAAATTTATCATACCCACGGAATATATGGTTAATATAGATAATGCTACGAGTACTAGAGTATAATATTAATCCAGAAATGGTGTATTACCATTAATAAGATCGCACCATGAGCGCATTCAAACAAAGACGACAATTCTATTTCTAATACGGTTTTGTAGGCGTTGTGCCATTTTAAACAAAGTACCACTTCCTTACACATGTTTGGACGGTTATGGCACGGTGCAATGTAGTGTGTCGAGTCCTTAACCGACAATAGTGCAGAGCCCAAGAATAGAACCAATTCAAATTTGGAATGCGACGTAGACTCCGGTCTAAGCGCTGTCTAGTATTTGAAGTTTTCTCATTATATTCAAGCCCCAAGAAATAGAATGAAATATCAGTATTGTTAAAAGTTATTTCGGTATTGTTGTCAACGTGTCAGATTGTTAATGTTTAATATTTTGACAGTTATCCTAATGTAAGGAAGATTACATAAGCGTTGCTTATGAAATATCGACCCTTTATAAGACACGATGATATGATATTATTCAGACATGGCAACATGACATTTTACTTGTTTTTTAAATTATAAGAAAATGGACATTTTACAAAGTCACGTCAACCTAACATCACACTTGTAACCCGGGATTTGAACCCAGATTCTTTTGATGGGCAGTCGCGCTTGCAACCAATACGACCAAAGAGGCAGTCAATTTTACAAGGTGTTACAATATTTTCCACATAAAAACTGTATTATGCATAGTTTTGCATATTTTATAAACAACAAGTAATGAGTTCGTGAAGCTCGTATATTCCTTCAAGTAAGAAACTACATATGTAGTAGAAAATAGTTTAGAAAACTTTTGCTTTGTGTTTAGTGGTTTACGTAATGTAATAATACCTACATATATATACGTATTTATGTTTAGAAAATATTTATGATATTTAGTCTGCAAAATGTACATACCCATATACTTACGTAAATATTAATTACGAGTGAAATAGCGATCAAAGTGCTATGATCATTATTGTACGCATTAGTATTAGAACTTCAAAACCTCTTAACATTTTTCACGTTAATTATTACAAAACTTTCAAATTTGGTTCTCATTCGTCTTGAAACTGTATTGACTCAATGTCAGTGAAGTGTCAAGACGGTCGACTTGAAGATGCATTCCACAGGCGCACAGTTTCAAGGGCTCCGGATGTTTTGTTTATTCAAAGCTCCAAAGTAAACATAACGGATAAATGAACAATGCCCTCTTATCTCCGAGTGAGAACTAAATAGTTACTTAGCGAAACGTGAGCGAGATTTGACGTTTTTTTGGTACATTTAAAAGTGTATCTGGGTGTGTTTGTAATGGGTGTTTCATTTAACGCTCTCGAAAGGTCTGCGTGCATGCCTATTTCTACGTTATCTGATGAAAAGTGTGATCTTTTGTTTATTTTAAATTATTAAGATAACCGGTTAAAAAAACGTAACTACACGACTGTAATCCCTGAAGAGTGTAGTACGCTCCCGCGTACCAACGTTTACGTCCCACTATGGAATAGGTTGTGTATCTATTGCCATGCACCAACATTTATACTCGTATAGTAGGTACATACAAATTATTGTTATTGTCACATATTTAATAGCATTAAAATTTTAATTACAATAAATTTTAAGTAGTGCCATTATAAAGTAAAAGTAACATTACGCCTGTAATCGCCGAATAGGTAGGCAGAGGAATGTAGAACACTCCCTCGTTTCACCAGTTACTCTTACGTCCCACTATGGAATAGGTGGTGAGTCTATTGCCATATACCGCGCACATATCCGGACTATACATTATCACCTATCAATATCTACTATTAGACTACAACAATATTATCATCTTAATCTTATTCGATAAATACAAAATAAAAATAGATCTCACGTGTGAAACAATGTTAACCTTGTTCAAAAATTGTTTTGTAAGGGTAATATATGTATAATAATATAAATGTTTTAATTAAAATAAAAATTCTTATTACCGTTACAACACTCATATATAAAATAACTAGTGCGTGTTATAAACTTATAATTTTTATATAAAACCTTGAAACCAGTCTAAGATCAAACGGCCTAGATTTATAAGGTTAAGACTTACTTAACTTACACAAATAGGTTAATTTTATGATTTAGATAAAAATAATCGTAACACTCACTAGCACAATTATATTACTAACTTAATTGAGAACTAGGCTTAAGAGGCCATGAAAAAGCAAATATAATATTTCTTTGTGGCTCGTTTTAATAAGAATTATTTAGCTTTCTGAGCATTCAAAACACCTTTATTGACGTTAATTCGACCGGTAATGTGCAAACATGCCAAAATTTAATTAAAACGTGTTAATTGATGAAATCCACCGATGATACAACGTGAAAGTAGTAACGGTCGTGTGCGAATGTACCACATTCACAGGACGTTCCTATAATATTATGCTATTATATAATCACGCTAGCTACCTTACGGGGCAGGTAGAGAGCATCCGGTACTTAATATCTCTGTCCTTACAGACCTAACGTGCTTCTTCTATATATCACACTCGTCATTACAAAAACGCCGGTTTAAAAATATTTCATAAGTAATTGTATAATTCTTAAACACTCTTCAAGTCTTAAAAGAGGAAGTTTCTATAGAAATGAAAGTCATAGTATTCAACGCGGAAGCACCTCCACCGAACATATTTCTGCTGATAAGCAGCGCGTTTATTACCGTATTGTACTAATGCGGAAGCAACATCGCTTCATATGCTGATAAGCCGCACCTTTTGTATCGGATGCTCTAATTTGTATACTCTTGTACTATCTGTCGGTATAACTTTTAGGGTGACACACGCACTATCGTTACTGAACCGTGTCGACTGCGTGAACAATTAATCATCTATTATTCGTACCGTATAACCAACAGTGCTGAACAAGACGTCGCATTACTTACGCGCCTCGATATCTGCTCCTACGTCTTTGTATCAGTGGTTTCACAAACGACCCCTTCATCTAGTAGGTAATCGATCGCCAATCCCTGTATCGGTCCAACAATAGCGCAAAGTTACGTGCTGGCTATGTCGCAAGCGAAACTGGTTTTTAGCGTTCCGCGGTCAAAAATGGAAATGTCTGAAGGACACATATGATGCGGATTTTCATACATATTGTCATAGGTATGTTACGTTTTTTAATATATGAATTACTTGCAGAGATAGACAAAAATGAATGATGTCCACCAGAATATTAAATGTTATATGTATGTATATGTAAATATATTTTTAACTATCTTTAAATTCGACATTTTGAGTTTAACTCTGCATCAGAATTGTATTTGTTTTTTTATTGTTTTAGAATCATATAGACATTTTTAATTTATATTACATCGTAATATCACGTCTATAATCCGTGAAGAGATAGGCAGAGAAGTGTAGTACACTCCCACGTTACACCAGTTATGTTTATGTCTCACAATGGTATGAGCGGTTAGTCTATTGGTTGACATAATTTACGTTACACATTATGTTACATCAATTTGGCGCCGTAACATGACTATATCCGGAGACTAATTAATTGATATAGTTGCGAGTTGCAAAACTGTAATATCACGTGACAAACAAAGACAATGCAGAACCCTTAACGAACTAGATCTATTCGCCATTACTCTTGTATTGCTGATGAAGATATGAAAAGCGGTGCTTTTCGCAACGCGAGTCCAGTAATTAACTCGTTATCGGGCCATGCAACTATCACTGACGCTGGAGATTTACTTCCACAATCGCGCCAATCGATCAATTAATTATGATGGCCAATGTTTCAGTAGAGGTGTTGGCTTTGATGCGGTCGTATAGTAGATTTATTGATTTTGATACTTGATTTATTACATTTTTATACTGTTTTATTTTTATATGGTTAACGGATAACAATTAAGACTTGTTATGCGTATCATATAGGTATGTTAATATGTTTATATTGCAGCGGTATTCTATTTCACGGATCTGATTTCTACTAACTAATTAGGTACATTTAATCCAACGCTAATGAGGAATACTTCGAAATCAAGTGGATTATATTCTATGCGGATGTGTGAAACCAATAAATATTATTATTTTATTATTACTATATAATCATGCCAGATCTCCAACGGGGTTGGCAGGGAACACCGAGTGCCAAATATATCTATCGTTAAAGATAAAGAAATTTCACACTAAATATAAAGATACATATTACACGAGGTATGTTTCTTAATAATTATACATATAACAGGATCTGACAGTGTTATTTTTATGACCACGGCACTTAAAATTCCGAATACGACACAAATAATAAATTGAGATAAGAATGCAAGGGGAATACAATGAACCCGAGCGGATGTGTCGCGACCTTGGGGCTGACGGTTCGGTTGGGGCGAAAACGAGTAAAATATTTTATACTCTGAGTTCGGTTCGCGTTCGTTTATCGAGCGGCCGAACGGTGAAGGTAAACAGCTTTCTGCCGTAAGCCGGTATAAAGTACCCGCGCGCTGCTATGCACATTTAAGCATGTTTCAGACCAGCCGTTTTCTACAATTTGCAATTTGTTGTCATCGATAAGAATTTTCGATAATTCAGAATATTTAATTTCTGCGATACTATATTATGGAACTTATAAATTTAGTATTCATGTTTTGATACCGTAAGGCTTTTCAGAAATAGGATTTAGACACTTTAGTTGTAGTAACACTTAATCATCCTATCATCTATTATTCATATTCATACAAAATCATGCTTTATATATAATTTTCAATAGAAACACACGAGAAAAGTCAAGTGCAAATTATTCCTTAGAGCTTTTATGATCTCACAGAGGATTGTAGGCGGGATCCACTGATTTGACTTTCGCTTGCTCACAGACTGTGCGTTGTAGGTATGATTGTAAACGACTTTACATATATCATCGTTATCTGGGATACAACATGATAAATATATTTATAGGCTTACATCCGTATCAAAACATCGATTTTTCTTCGCTGTTTATAATATTAAGCTTTTCACGATTTCTTTCGTAGTTTATTTAACAGGTTTATTTCAATGCCAATAATGTTACTCATTTTAAATTTAAGTATATATATGTATATATTTACTTTAATAAATACAATATAGTTGTACATTTTTCTGACCGATTGGTTGTAGGAAAATTTTGTCGACATCAGATACATAATATACCACAGTTTTATTTTTATTACTCATTACAATTTACAATTCTTAACTTGTTACATCGCAGCGCTGTGTCTCCTAGGTATCCCCAGATGTATTTATTAAAATACCCATCAGGTATTCATCAAACACAGTCATGAGATCCTATGAAGATATTTATATAATCACACGCGTGCGGCATCACTATCAGATATTGCATTGACTTTTATTTTTATTGCAACTCCGTGCAAGATGGGCTATAATTTTCTATGATATATGATTTTCTCCATTCGCATTGAACATGTTTCAGAGATGTTTGCTCGATAATATAAACAAATGTATTATTGTTCATACATTTTCGACTAAATCAATGACTGTATTTCAACCACTTTTTTATGTTTTAAACATCTAGTCGCATAATCGCGTATACATAGTAAATATATAGTGCAAAGGTAAAAAAGACAGGTTTGCATTCGTGAGGTATCATGAGGTATTCGTTAAGTAAAAAAGTACAGTAATAATATCTTTGATGAGCCTGGATCTAAGTGAGCTATATGATGTTTAAATGCTATAAGGGATTACCGGATTTTAAAAATATTCGGGATTACTTGCGAATATCTCGTTCATCCTGGGCTATGATGACCTAGAAATCCGGACATATTATTAGAAGTTGACTGCAAAAACATTTATTTCACAACAAGTAAAAGCACCAGTTGCTTGATAAAAATAATAGTACTCTGCATGATTTGGTAAATATTGATCGAGTCTGAAATTATTGTTTGATATGCCGTAAAAAAATTCAACTCTACACGCTTTATTATCTACTTAACATACCTATGTTAATAACAGGCGTGATGTTAGGTTAGGTACCTACCTAACCTAACATCACGCCTGTAATCCCGAAAAGGCAGGCATAGGAGTGTAATTCATTCTCACGTTTTACCAGTTATGTTAATATTCCATCATAAAATATTTGGGGCTTATATATGGTTATTAGTTATAAAAATATATGATTACTGTTTGCTTATATTATTGTTTTATACATACTTATAGCAATTATTTCGTTGCGAAATACTAGAACTGTTTGAATTTTAATGAACACATAGGTTCCTCACTTACCTTAACACGTATGTTTCTATTTAAATTACCAAGAAGCGAATTATATCCGCCGAGAAGCAAATTCTAACACCTCGCGACTGAAAACGAAAGTGGGCGGGTAATAAGGAAGAGCGATTAGATGGTAGTCGGTTCGTCCTAGAAACTAGAAGTATGCGAGCTAGCCTTTCGTACAAGTTTCTGCGGGGAATTCGATAAATCCGATAGTATCTTTGAAGAAATTCGTTCAATAAATCTGATCTAATCTACTTGTAGGGTTGTCGGGCAACGGTGAATTTGCAAGGATACTTTATTGCACGCCGCATTCTACTTTTCATTGTTAAACGCTCGGCTTCCGTAAGCCCTGTCACAGCTGTTGGTATACTGGAACCAAATCAATATATCTGTTTGCAGACGTAATTGGGACTAAAACTATCCTTAATATGCACTGATTCGATATAAAACATATATTAAATGTACACGGTCAATACACAAGTCCTCTAAAATAGAGTTATTATTACATATAGAAGCTAAAAAACAATCATTTTTATACCAAACTTGGATATAAAAGTGTCAATAGTAAAATTAAATGTGACTACGAACAGAATTTACAGCTCATTTTTTTGCTATTCCTCATGTTATATGAACTTCTATCCATGAAATGGGGTATTCTGCATATTATTTATTTTATTTTACGGGTTAACTTTGCACAGACAGAGGATAATTTATTGTCTGAATGTAATAATGATTATAATGACAGTATATGTGTAGGAATAGTTCATGGTCTGGTTTGTGCCTGAAGTACGCCAAATCGTTCGCTAACTATTCCGCGATGGGACGTCAACGCAACAGATGAAATGTGGGAGACTAGGGCTCCTCTGACCATTGTTTCGAGGATTACAGGCGGTATTGTAAAGATTTTTTACGTTATTCATAAAATTGTCGGTGACAACCCTATCTCGGTGACAACTACTAGCAAGAAACTATTGTTACAGTGCCACATTTTTTATCGACTTTCGAAACTCTAATTAAATCGAAACAGGTCTGGAATCGAACACTCAGCGCGGATTTTTTTTTTTCATAAGTTTAGGTTTGTAAAGGATAATGTAAAAACATAAGTTATATGTTTAAAAAGCTGACCGACCTGATGCATGGCCACAATGCTTACGATCTTTAAAATAAGCAACGCCTAACTGGGTATTGCTTAACTTGACAGTAGCAAGGTTGCAAGTGTGACCAATAATATAAAATGTCCATGAAGGTACCCGTGCTTTGCTAAGCACGTTCCACACGTATTCAGGTGCAAAAGTGTTTAAATTACTAACAGATTTTTATTACGACACTTCAAATGGATGATATTTTTTTAAACTCGATGATATTTTTTCGACTGCGTCGTTGGACGTGTTGGTTGCAAATGCGACTGCCGAACGGGAGGTCCTGGGTTCGA
>DWFO01002085.1:0-14359 GCA_018246595.1 Mimoniades nurscia nurscia | reverse complement strand
GCACGATGAAGTGCTTGTAGCGCGCGAAGAAGTTGGGCGCCTCGAACAGCCGCTCCCAGCCGCACTTGCCCAGCATTATCTCGTCCGTTATAGCTAAGCCTGGTCGTGAGGTGCGTGTGCGAATTAATTATCGGTACGTCCGCCGACAAGGGCATGTACGGTCCCGGAAGAGAGATCGGAACGAAGTGACTTTATTTACAACAGAACAGTATCACTCCATTGGCAGTGAACTCACTAATGAAATTACTATACATAATTCTAATTCTAACTTATGAGTTAAAAATTATAAAAAATTTTGTTTTACAATAAAGAGAGAAAACATCGCAGCAACAATTCGACATATCGCCGGACTGCATAGCACAGGTATCATCATCTAACCTTCTTGATTCTTATATACTGAAATGATACAAGACTTAAAAATTCATTTAATTTTTTAAGAAACAACTTGAAAAAAAAAACCCCAAAGACTAAGGAATTGTATTGTCTTAAAGAATACTATAAACTTACCTAATCTAAACTCCTCCATAATGACAGTCCTCGTGGAAGCAGATACGTTGAAGGTGGAATTCTGATGAGGGTAGGCGGGTGTGATGATTGGCATTAGGTGGAACCGGTCTGATACATTTATCTGTTGAAATACATACAATTCATGCATTTTTATGTCATTCGTTTATTAACAGCAAATCCAATATGATATAATATAAAAATTGTCTTACAATTGCATAACATTCCAAATAATATGTGCACAAAACAATAAAACCCTTCCAATAGCTCATGACATGCAACAAGCCATCATTATTGGTGTGTCTGACAGTAACATATTCGGAAAAAAAGAAACAGGCCATCAAATCGCTATTAGAGAGCAAAGACTAATTACTCAGATAAATCCTTGTATATTATTTATTATTAACTTTTTACATTACAACACCACTGAACACAAGTGGACAGAGGACCATTTGTAACGAACTTAGCTACATGCTTAAACATCGTAAAGGTAACAGTTATGATTGGATCTGTTTTATATGTCTGTAGTGTCACATCATTTTGTTTTATATCACTCTATATTTACTTACACTGAATTTATTTCATAGCATTTGGTAGCACTACACCATTGGTGTTCCATTGTATTGTAATTTGCCAGTTGCAATCTGATTATGCAGATGCTATGTTTGGAAACATTCACAAAACTTACACCAAATGATTAAAAAATAATGCTACAATGTATCTGTTTACAACTAGTTACTACCTACAAATTCAACAATTTATCTTACACATTAATTTTCCATGTCAGAGTCCACTATTGGTTGGTTGGTTGCACTGGATTCAGTACCACACTACACAGACATTTGGACATAGCATATAATAAGGATATGTCAACTTGGATTCATGTATGTCTGTAGTAGAAACAAGCCTAATAATAAAGAATATAAAAATAAAACATGATTCTAGGGACTACTGCTACATAGTGATAAGGCCCATGCGATAGAATTGTTAGATAGGCTTTTGTAACATTTAAAATTATTACTTCAGTTTTTTATCAAGTTTCAAAACATGACCAGTCCAGTATGACAGTTTGCTATGCATGTCTCTAAATGATATATAAGCTCATTAACAAACGTAAATATATCAGTCACAATACTACAAATAAATGATGAATATTACTTCCTTTAATATATTAACTAATATTAGGAGATAAATATTGCTTGCCCGTGGATCCCAAACAGGGAAACCCAAGTTGACATTGTCCGGTTGCTTCAGTAATACTGGTTGAGGCCACTTCCACTGACTGAAGACTAGAAAGAACTTATGCACCAGCGTCGCCGGCAAAGCGTTGGGATAGAGCTGGCAAGTCCGGGCGACTAACATCGCCCATGATACTCCACCGAGGTAGCCTAATGTGTTTGAGTAGATGCCGTGACCTAAAGGAATAAATTATTTTATTATTGTATTGGAAAAGAGACATTGAGATATGTTGTTTGTAGGCGACCTGTGTACACTTTCCCAATGTGTATGAGGGTGTGCATAAATTGTTTCACTGCTTTTTATTTCAATTAACAAGTTTAACTAAGGCAAACTACCATTTTACACATAGAAAAAGGTCATTTATACGCATATCTGATATTAGATAGAGATAACGCTTTTTGAATGATGTAGTAACCCTTGCAGACAAAGCCAGTGAGCCATATGTTGGGTATGTTTTTACAAAGCACAAATGTGACCAGTCCGTTGTACTAACGTTTGGCCCACAGCTTGATGGCGCGTAGCGTGAGGCGGAAGTTGTTGATATCGGGCACGAGGCGCAGGATCTCGTCAGTGACGCGGCAGCCATTCAGCGAGCGCACGCACTTCTGGTCAAGGTTTTTTAGTAGCATATCGTCGCGGAGGTCAAACGAGTCTGCGGAATGAAAAGCATCACGATAATAAAGTATGTACTATAATAAAAAACAATGATGAATGTTCATACGACTTTGATGAATGTTAAAGTCGAGAAGGCAGTAAGCTAATTGGAAATTCTTAGGCTCTACCGAAGTCTGTGGGACACGGGTGTGACAACAGTTATGTATGAATCTAAGAAATTCTACAGCACAATCAAGTATAATTAAAATTATACAGGAATATTCTACAGCAATTTCATCAACAGCAAATAAGCTGTTGTCTTATATATTTCAGCCCCTGATTTCAAAGATATAGCAAGAGATTAAACTGATATGCCTTTTTAAAATGAAATATCATTCATGATAACGGTGAAGAAGAAACATACATATTTTATCGTCCAAAATCTTTTCAAAAGGTGTTTGAAATCAGACTATGCTCTTACCTTTCTCATTCTGTGAGAAAAACTATTATTTATAAGTACATATAGATTGACTAACCTGGTATTTCTTTAAGGGCCAGTCTGGCAAACAACAAATCAATTTCAATGCCATCGAAGTTCATCTTGATCACAGGGACGAAGGCATCTTCTACCGCCCTCAAATCTTTCACCTGGAATATATACAATTAATGATAAGCTTAATATACAGCCCCTTTGTTGGAATTACTTCCTTCAAACTTAATAACATTCGCCAAGTAAAATATTAGTCCAGTATATTTTGTATGCATGTGGCGTGTGGTGATTAAAAGGAATTATGTATTAATATAAATTAACACTGTCTTCTTCATTGCTATTTTTAGTATTTTTTTAAATAAAGTAAGTATTTGATAGAAAAACGATACACATAATTATACTAATTCTATATATAATTTATCTAAGGGACAAACGCCCAAATGGAAAAAATTTATTCAAGGGGAAAAATGTACCACTTTACCTGCGGCTGCAACTTTAGTAACTCATAGAAAGACTGGAAATAATCAGTCCTGTCAATGTGTCGCGGTGCGACGCACAGCGCGTCAATGTCGGCCCCTCTGTGATGTACCTGTTAACAAAAATCCCCAAAATTGTTATATGTAGCTATGTTACGGGATAATCCGCGCCAGAGCATATTAGACATATCCACGGAAAAAGATAGTTATTTGAGATAACATTCATCACTAATAGTCTTATAGCTGTACTGACTCTACTGTATATGTATGACTCCTATGAAAATAGAGACGGAAAATAGTCTGCTCTGTCGTATACCATAAACACGTACAGCAGAGGATTTAAGGTAGACATTGCATTTAATTCGTATCTAATTACAAAGGGCAGATGTCTACTACGTGAGACGAAATCGTAGTTTTGTATTTCAAATAGGACGAAACGACGCAAGCATTGTGATATTATATAGTAAATACAAATTATAAAGTAACAAGCAATTCAATCTATATTTGCAATTCACCATTCTATATTTGCAATTTACAAGTCGCGGAAAACATGTAAAGAATAAGCTACAAAAACTACTGATGTGTTACATAAGCGTCGGCGCTCGCAAACGATACAAACTACAGCCTGTTGCAAGCAGTTTTGAACCTAGCGTAAATGAGATGAAGGTTATTTTCCTATGTTTATAAATCTCTGTTTGAAATCTATCGATTGCCCGGAACTTTCAGAAATATCTATTGAGTTGAATAATGGCTACGTCCTCAAGCCTCGTGTAAATAGGCGACTGGGCGGCAATACCGTTGCTTCGGCAGAAGACTGTAAATAAGTAAAGATCAAGTTGGTACTACACTCGAGTGCTCCTGCAACGAGTCGTAAATCTATCTGAAAAGTCTGGACGTGAATCTGTCGTATTGTACAATCTTCGTAGATGGCTGACATTTATTTGCACTGTCCTCTATCCTGACACGCGACAATTCTAAAAAAGTAGCCAATGTTAGTAACAATAAAGCTTGGAAAATAATGGATCACTAGATAATATGTACATACATAAAATATTGTGCTATGGAGAGACGGTAAAATGGAAAATATAAATGTCACGGTCATATTATTTTGGTTCAGTGTGACATCGTTATGCCGAATTTAGAGCTAAACTCTAAAATACACTAAGTCCTAAGACACATCCCCCACCCCTCAGTGCATTATTGGAAACGACGTCATTTGAATAACGAGCTGCATCGACCGGGGGATTTTCATATGGCGGTGGAAGCGTCCCGGCAATTTTGCAATTGGATCGGTTATTATGTGTTCGTTTGAAACTGAAGATGACCATATTGCGGACGATGTAAGAAGAAACGCCTGAGAGTCCTTTCAAATATACCGGCTTGAACGGCAGAGCATAATTTGAATGTTTTTAAAATTCAAATTTACCACACTTCAAGTTTATTTTTACATTAAACTTGGAACAATTGAATTGTAAAATAGACGGTATCTACGAAAACTCTATGAAGCGACGACAAACAAACAGTTTTTCATAAGCCATGAATTGTTGGGCATGGCTCTCCACTTAGAAACAGTAGATTGATATCAGCTAAGTAAAGTACGGGCCTGCAGACGTCACGCGCCTTCGAGAACAATAAATTAGTAGAACCTTAAAATATGTAGGTGTTTCTTCGCGATGTTTTCCTTCACCGTTACAGCAACATAACTTAGAATCTCTTTAACTTTTATTGTTATCTTAAATTTTAATTTCTTCCAATTTCTTTATATTATTATTATCAATTGCTTTAAAGTCCGAGATTCCGAGCTCCATGCCCACTCAGGGCAAATAGTTACACGAAGAGAACGAATTCTACGCTACGTGTAAAATCATCGAATGTAATGGAACATTGTTTACAAATATGGTTTAACACTTTGCTATTCACCATGGCACACGTTCTGTTTAGGATCAGATGGGCGTATGTGAGATGTCCTCGAGATATAATTATTATTGTTTACTTTTATTTATCAAGAGTTATTCACGTTATTAGTGCGCAGAATACAAAGTCTTTCCCATGTTCATTTTGTACATAGTTAAAAGGTGTTTTTAGTAGGCCTTTGTAAAATAGGCTATTTTTTACTATTCAAACTAACGTCACACCCAATTTAAACAGAATCGATTCAGCATTATATCATAAGTTAGAAACCAATGGCTAGGGTGCAATACTGCTATTTTAAATATTATACTCAACATAAAATATGCAGGCTGTTACATACGTAGGCACATAATTATTATAATCAGAATGTAATGTAATGCCTTCTTACAAAGTCGAAAATCGTATTGGACGTAGCGATCGCATTGTGACGTTTTTAAGGTGTTACGTTCGCATAGTATGACTTTAGAGCGTAAATATTGTTAAGTGTTGATGCAAATATGACTAATAATATTAAATAATTATAACGATTATGACGTAAAAAGAACTCTATAAATTAACATATATATGGTGCATGAAACGAGTCTGCCCGAGTGGCGATGATGTCTAATAAGTACATACGTATACGGCCCAGCGCACTTTGGACATTGCGACTAATCCTTTCACCGCGATGGCTGATCACTCACGATCAGCTATCGACGCGACGAAGAAGTCAACAAATATATCTCAAACTCACTCACCCCAAGTCTGTAGGAGCCAAACGTGTATATGTTCCCGCCGACGGTGTCGGCCACGCTTGGTGGCATGTTCTTTCTCAGGGTTTCGTCGCGTATCCACTGTCGCACGAGACGATGCAGTGAGCCGAGCACTTCCATGCGATGGTGCATCTCCGCCTCGGACTCGAACACGCCGTACGGGATCAATGACTCTTTCAGCTCACTCGTCTTCTCTATGTCAATTGGTTTGGGGCCTGATAGATATGGGGCAAATAATATCAAACACTGCATATGACAATTCTGAACCAAGTTAGAGACATAAATCAAATTGATGTTATGTAATACTTTGAGATATAATAAATCAACCTACCTGCCATAGATATAGCAGAGGTCATCCCCAGTGTTTTGAGGTTCTGTGGATTCTGATGATCATTGTTTTTGTTCGTTGCATTGCTTTGAAATTGAATGTTTGTGTGTGAGTACTGAGAAGCCGGCCACATTTTGCCACTGTATATATCTTATTCTAAGGAAAGAAAACTTATAAGATTGAACTTAAACAAATATTGGTGGGAGTCTCTTTGTAACCATTGGTATCTTGTTGATTACCCAGATGGGCCCGTCAGTGCAAGCAGGGGCAGTTTCCTACCTAAAACATAAATACACAACATTTAAAGATTTGTATTAAATATTAATTTGGAACTTATTACACTTTTCACATTTTCTTCATGTCGTATAATCAGAGTAGGTCTCTACTGCAAATTCCATTTGAGCAACCATCCAGTGGAATATTCAAAAACATTGTAACAACTTGACAAGATGTAAGCAGCAAATAAGCCAACACAACACTGATGGAAAGTACTAACTACATTCTATCTCCATCTGCATCCAATACAGACTGGATTGAAAGCCTATTTGAAATTAGTCATGAATGTAGAGCTACTTGTGTTGACATATATTGGTATACTTCCCACCTCAGTATGTCTGTATATCACAACTAAACCTAGAACACAATGAAGCAAGCACTGGTTCTCAGTAATAGTGATTCTGTTAGAATACCTAGATAGAGTTGACGCACAGCACTAATTATACAACCTTGCACATTTAAGAAATGTTGATTACATAATATTTATCAACAATACCATACTCACATCTTCCTTCACAATACTTGAAACTTAAATTTACAACAACGATTTAGACCTTGTTAAAGACGTCTGTTCACAAGGTTAGATTTTAGGATTAGATATTTTTCATATGAATGTCATTGTTGGATACAGTTAGCATTTGAGATTTGTCTTTTATATTCTCAACATAAGACCGATATATAAAATAAACACATTTAAGATGAATACAAGTGTTGCTTATTGGTATATTAGCTAAATATAGTTCTCCTACTTGCAAATAGGGCTGGAGACTATTCTTTAGTTAGTGGTTCAAGGCCTTTTAACACTGCACCAAACTTTAAATATTAACAATGTTTTCTAGTGGTGGCTCGGAGTCTCGATGTGTGCCCGGTGTATGGCAATAGGCTCACCACATACTCCATAGTGGGACATGAACGTAACTGGTGAAATTTACTAGTACATTTCGAACACACCCATGTTTCACCAGTTATGTTTACATCCCACTATGTAGTAGGTAAAGAGCCTATTTCCATACATACTATTCCATGCATACTCCAAACTACTACTAGAAAATCTATATTAGAAAATTTAGTAGTGCCCGACCCCTGAATCGAAACCAGGACCTCCTGTTCGGCAGTCACACTTGCAACCAACACGACCAACAAGGCAGTCTAGGATGATGACATACAGTAAAACCACTTAAGTCAAAAATCTCCATAACTCGAGAAAACGTTTTGTACCCTTCCCTTCAAGCTCTAAAACCTCTATACTCGAAATCTTCAACCTCTATTAGTTGAAATATTCAGTGAGACCCTGCAAGCCATTTTGGTACATATTTTCCCTCTATAACTCGAAATATTAAATTGGACCACTGTTTCTCAAACATGGCAATGTTTTATTTTACAAACTTTACAACTTAACCAACTTTAAGAATTTTCCATCATTGTACCACCATTGTTAAAAAACAAGTTGGGAGAATACAATAAATAAGATTAGCACTTAAGGAATTTATGACTATTTATTATGTATTTTTTATAAAAAGAAAAGTTATATTTTTCAAAGACTAATTTTGTTCATCAATAATAAATTAAAATATGTTTGTTACTTTTGTAACTTTCATTTTTATTTATTTCACCTCTCTAACTCAAAA
This sequence comes from Mimoniades nurscia nurscia, assembly GCA_018246595.1. Classification (NCBI taxonomy): domain Eukaryota; kingdom Metazoa; phylum Arthropoda; class Insecta; order Lepidoptera; family Hesperiidae; genus Mimoniades; species Mimoniades nurscia. The sequence goes on along the minus strand of DWFO01002085.1, from coordinate 6,161 downwards.
TTAGAAATAATGAATCTCCACCTCTTTATGTCAAATCAAAATCCGCCTACTTCGGAAAACTCCATAAGTCGAAAACTCTAGTATAACTCGAAATTTTTGGAGTCTCCCTTGAAGTTCGACTTATAGAGGTTCGACTTATAAATACATGATTAAATTTAGGCTCTGTCTATTTAGGTATCAGCAGTGTTATGATTAGTAATGTGCGTTAATGTACAATATAGTGTTAATAATGATAAACAAAAATTATTTTTTAAGCTAGAATTGAGAAAAAAAAAATAGAGTTTAACGTGAATCACTTGCAAGTTCTCTTTGTTTTCATTAATGATTCGAGAAACTACGTAGTTTACAGTGTAGTACGGTACTTAAACAATATGTAAAAAGAAAACACCCATAAGCTGACATAAGGTATTTTTGTGGTTCATTCAACTCATTGTATCTGAAATAACGACATAAAGAACAAGTATTCATAGAAAAAATACGATTACAAGATATAAATAAAATTGCGAGGTTAGTGTTATCAAAAAATACCTAGAAACTCGCGGAATATTTCCGTGGCAGTTCTGTAGCCCCGACCAATCTATTGTTCTTTGTAAAGGAACTGAGGTTTTACATTTACAAGGAAATGCTATTCAACTTACACAAATATGCACTGTCTTGCATTGAAAAAAACAAAGACTTCTTTTTGTAAATCACATTAGCTATTTTATCAAATAACAAGAAATAGGTAAGGAACAAGAAAAGCTCACGTTGCGACGAATAAATTATTACGTTATAATCATTTACACAGTATATACATGAGAACATAGAAATGACTACACTTACGAATAAACTAAATCATGTATCCAACTACACAGAGTAACACATAATCAATTAATCGAACTCATAGTATTATGAATGAAACAAACATTAATTTGCAAACAAGCGCCCAACAGTCGCCAACAACAAGGCGGCCATTTTAACAAATGGCGCTTACAATTGTTACCAGTGCACAAATTATGACTTAGGGTTGCTAGTACAATAATAAAATTAAACAAAATAATAAAAAAATGCAACAGGTTTTTTCTGATTATTTAATTCAATTATGTTATTTAAAACAAACGTATTTTAAAATCAACATCAAGAGATAACTTTGCTATTGATAAGTAGGTATTATACTTTATTAATGTTTCATATTTTGCTTTCGTAACTTAATGATACGCATTAATTTTCAAATGGAAGCTAGCAAAATTATAATGCGGAAGGCTCAAAAACGCCATCTAGATGTTTTTACCATTAATGTAAATTTTAATAATTTATAAATTTGTAATAACAAGACGTTAATAGTTGCGTTCAGATTTGCAATATTCGTTACTTTTGCGCATGTTCTATTGGCAGGTTTTCTGTGACGTATCCACGGCGATTATAAAATTCTGTTGAAGTTGTTCACATATTACTATCTCATTTCACGTGGTACCAAAAGAAAGGGATTGATAGAGAGCCGGTTGATGTTTTCGTGTCAGCCTTGTGCCCATTTACGAGGAGTAGGTAAAATCCGCCATCTTGAGAGTGAATTCAAGAATATACGGACTTTTAGCGGAGTTAAGTGAATATCTAAATTAACTTTGTTATTAAATTGATGAACTTTCGTCCACTTCACAGTTTTGTCGTATTTGTATGGGTCGTTCGCGTTAAAGAAACCGAATTTCGTGTCGGTGTATAAACGAAACGCCGAATTCTTTTATAGTGTTTATGTGACAGGGGAAGATACTGTAAGCTTTCTAATAGTTTTTTGCGTGTCTATTTCCGTTTTCCATCTCGACGATCGTTAGCATATACGTGAAAGTGAAATAGGAACAGACAGTGCGCGTTCAGGATTGAATAAAGGGTTCGCGATGTATTTTTGCGGTAGAAAATGCGGTTAGATGGGCGTTGTTGTCGGGAGGTCGGTACTGCTAAGTCGGTGGCGTCCTGGTGAGAGCCGGGAGCCGACGGGCGTGGTGAGTGTGCGGCGGAAGCGGAGGATGCGAGCGGTGAGGGCTGGCTAGCGAGGTGTAAAGTTTGAACTGGTGTTGACGAAAGATGTCGACGACTATGCGGCCTACGCTGCAGACGGTGCCGGAGGCGCTGCCGGCGGACCATGTGACCGCACCAACGCCGGCACCAGCCACGACCACGGCCACGACGGCGCCGTCGCAGCCGAGGCACCCTAGACCCATATTCAAGGTAAGATCCATTGCTCTATGATTTCCTGGCGGTCGTGCTAACTTAGTGTCAATTAATATACCCTAGAATCTAGGGCCTAGATTATGTAGGAAACTTCACTACTTACTTGTTTCAAGGTATTATCTTTAATTTTAAATCACTTCATGGAAAAATGTTGTTATATTTACTATGAAACCTGTGTTGTCCAGAACACCACTAAATTTTAACAGCTGAGCTATGTAAGTAAAAATTGTGTTTAAATGTAATCTAAATGTAACTGTGTAAAAATGTTTATATGTCTCAGCTGTGGAAAAAATGTACATAATAGAATCTGGTATGAAGACATTGTGTATATACAATATTTATGACAACAATCCAATTTAATTTCATTTAATCGAGCATCAAACAAAATTACATGGTCTTACATACCTATTTATTAAACTCACTGAAATATATTTACACCACAAGTATACTATACAACATAAAATTTTCCAATAATAGTAATATTATGTTGGGGTTTATATACAACCCTCTTATCTTAAATAATATTTGTCTTAAAGCTGTGCCTGTGCTGATATAACCAGTTGGATGATAATCTGTGAAATCATATTTAGTTATTTATTACATACCCAGATGTACATACAATAGGACATATTGGATGTTTTGCTTGAGATAAAAAAAATTTTGTTACTCTATACCTATAATTTGTAGCGAAAATAAACAATAAATAAATATTATTATATAGAATATTATTAGAATAAATGCTATTAACATTGATTTATAATATATACATATATGGATTCTGCCTACCCCGTAAGGGACCTGGTGTGAAGATTTGTATGTATGTATTATATAGTAAACTTGCTTATAAGTCTATGAAATGCTTAAATGTTATATGAGTTACTTGTGGTACACTACACAAGAGAGTTAAAGTGTAAGTCTAGAATGGTTATAACATATGTAATGTCATATTAGAATCATAAATTACTATGCCCTAGTTCTCAGCTTCTCTTCAACACATGTTATAAACCTTGAAGAATTTTTTCATCACATGCTTTCATCATAAAATGGTAGAAAAGATATATTTTGTTGTATCCCATTGTTCTTGGATATCTCCTTGAGACCGAAGAGTACTGAAACATAACTGGTGCAGTATAAATAGGACTGAAGTAAAGAAATAATGTCTCTACTTGGTTGTGAATGAAAGAAGGCATCCTTACAGATCCAATTATCAAACAATTCTACATTGCATCATTTACACAGATTGAGGTGATTCTATTGTGAAATCTATTGTGATATATCATTCAGACACAACTTTTTATGGAAATAAAAATCAATACAACTTTACACCCTCACTGGTATTAGGAAGGCTGTAATAACAGCTGTGTACTTACTTTATTTTGGATTAACTTTTTGTACTATGACTGTAATTATTTTTGATAATGATTTATCTCGAAATCAATAATAATAGCATTTATTCTAACAATTTTAATTATGATCGTTTATTAATAATTAATGTAACCTTTGTGTTTTAGAATTATTTTTATCCTTTTCAATAAAAAGATTTAGGTTTATATAAATATAGAAAATATTGGTATCTGGTAGTGGACCAAGTCTTGTGGTGTGTCTTTGGAATATAAATTAATGCATTTAATATTACCTCTAAAAAATCCAAATAAAAGAGGAAGACCTTTATATTATGGCACAAATAATAGTTCAGTCGGTTAATTACAAACATGATGAGGAAATTGTGTGTATTGTTACATAACACACCTCTACCAAGTGTTATGTGTGTAATTAACTTGGTATTTAAATAATTTCAACAGCTAATGTATTGAAACTGAAAACATTGTTGCAATGAAAAGTGCTATGATCCAGTTCTTCATTTTTTCGTTTTGGCTTACCAACAAGAGTTTCAGCACAAAATGGGGATGCACTCATTGGAATAGATACAATAATTTTGTCCGATACTGTACTAATACTCAAATAATCGGACCTGTAACATATTTATGTTCATAGATAGGAGTATCAGAGGATTCATTGAAATGTACCTACTATATATTGAATAATATAAATATCTGAAATACTCAAGATCATGCTTGGAATATCAAGCCAAAAATGTTATTTCAACTATACTACACAATAGTATACAACATGCAGAAGGCATTGTGGCTGTTAATTTTCACATAAAAATTCACAATAACTAATTAAGTTATTCTTCAAACAATGGTTATGAAAATTTAATCTGTCATGTATCTCAATATGCTGATATACAAATTAATACCCATAAATTAACACAAATAGAAAATTTAAAATAGGATACAGTAGTGTTTACATGTTAATACTGGCCTCATGGTCAACATGTGCAGTTTAATTTGCCCTTTATAAAATACAATCCATTTAAATATTAACTTCATATATAAATAATATTATTTGAAATAGAAATAGATCTGTCACATAAATTAATATCTTCTGCATATTACATGTTATACAAGCTCCATAATTATATGTATATGAAGAAATAATATTACTGTGTAAGTATGTGAAAGTTAAGACTTGGTTACTCTCATCTCAATAATGTTATCTGTTAGCATAGTGTAGTTACATAAAGAGTTGGTGGAAAGCTTTTGTTTCATTGTTAATTTAGTTTTTGTCACAAAATAATACAAACGAGAGGGGATTCAGTGCTTGCTAGATATGAAGGCACTCAGACATGAAACACAACATGATTTCCATTTTGAAATTACATTGATTATAATATGTTCAGCAATCAACCAGCAGGAGTTATCATTTTATTCAGTAGCTGATGTATCCTTACATCTGTTATTGGCTGTAAAATGGTCAGTAAGAAAAGTATATCAATGGTATACATGTTCAAAAATAGTTTGTTTTCATTTTGTACACATGAGATGTGCTTTTAATAGCAACCTTGTGTAGCAAGTGTCAGTAGTAAAAGATAGTTTTGGTCACACAATCTGAGCTTTGTGATGGTTATAATACAAAATATTTCTGTGAAATCTGTATTTTGTACAATTAATTTTTCCTTTTGTCTACATTATTTTAAAAAACTTATAAATTGCTTTTAAGCAATGTTTGAGTTTGTACATTTATATATTTATATGTTACTTTTATACATTTGTTTTTATTTACTATACATTTTGTTATTTATTTATTTTTGTACACTGTATACCTAAAACTATCAATAAATATACATTTTGGTTCTGCTTATTCGTATAAGAAATCTCTTCCAGCAGACCCAGGAATAGCAAGAAAAAGTGTGCACATATATATTTAATTATATGTATAATACATAAGCATAAATACATACAACTAAATATACATGCAAGTATACACATACATATAAATACATATGCATACAAATACCTATATGAAATTACCTGGAAGAATTTGTGATGTATTTTTTTATTTAGGTGAATTGTTACTGTTGTGTTGATTTTAAGATTTTCAATAAGTACTAAGTTAGCACGATTCCATTTATTTAAAAAAAAATGTGGTGATTAATACAAAAACGATAAGAAGTTGTGCTGTTATCAATTTTCATACCAATAACACTATAATAATATAAACCTTTTATGCTCCTACATATAACTGCTTTCATTAATTAAACAGTAATATTGTGACATTATTGGATAAAAATAAGGAATATAGAACAATACCATTAATTAGGCTTTTTCCGTCTTTATTTTATTATAATTGTAGCTTAGTTAGTGTTATGTTTGGTTTGAACTGAGTTGGATTATGAACAATTGCAGGCACTCTAGGTATCATATTAAGTTTATTTAATATTTGAAATATTCAGATTCAAAGAGCAACACATGTTAGCTATTGTGATAAATACTGTATGACTCATAATAAAACTAAAAATATCTGAGCTCTGTAATTTAACGTAACTTTACGCCTGTAATCCCCGAAGAGGTAGGCAGAGGAATGCAGAACACTCCCACATTTCACCGGTTACG
>DWFO01002084.1:0-14361 GCA_018246595.1 Mimoniades nurscia nurscia | reverse complement strand
GATGTCGAACCCAGGACCTCCCGTTCGGCAGTTCTAATGAACTAACTTCGAATAAATGACATTTGAATTTGAGTTCGATACACATCATAATTATTGTATGAGACAAATATATTTGTATAAATGTCATAGGGACTGCCAAAAGGCATTTATGTAAAGTGCTTAAGGCAGCTCTCAGACAGGTTCTCAAACATCCCATCTTCAATGCTATTTCACATAGCCACCGTTACTTTGTCACTCCAAAGGAAATTTCAATCCAATTCAGCAATTCAGCAGCTCGAATTATAGGATGTCTCCCCCCACCACACAGTAATGTCTTTTGGGATTCGTTCTCGAATGGAAGATGCAAGTGTGGTAGGAACTTTAATTCGAATATGTCATTTTCATAAACATCCAACTATCACCAAGATAAACCCTTTAGCATTCTAATGTTGTATCTCCTCTCAGTATAAGAACGGTTAGTACTGGCCAAGTGCAGGTTGGCAGACTTCACCCACTTCACAGAACAATACATACTAAATTATACATACAAATATATATATGAGCACAATTATGATTACATACAACATTTGATTCAAATAACAAATCATTAAATCACAACAGTTGTCTATTTGCTCCCAGTACATGAAAATATCAAAAAATACAAAATATATTACAGAAAAACGTGATCCAGTCTTGAGAGTCCAATCGAAACATTGATGTCGTGATAAAAAACAAGATTTTTTACATTTGACAGTTTTTATTCCTTACACAACATAAAATATTTTGTATAAATTCATAACAATCTTTGGGTGCTATCAATAGTTTGGATCTAATGGGACCACATCCCCCATAGAGCATGACCGCATACGATTACGAACTCAGTGAATCGTGCTGTTCTTGGACAGTGATATTCTTGTATGTATCTCCTATTAAGATGATTAGAGGAGAGAGGGGCAACAGTGGACATGTATTTGAACATGTAAACTTATTTCCACCCTGATATTCTTTAATTTATTAGCAATACATTATTTACGTTTAATTACAAATACACATACATTCTTTTTTTATTAACTGATCAGATAACTGATGACTTTAGTGTAAATATGAAAACTAAATATGCAAGTTCACATTCTATAATTTTTTTATTTTATTTTATATTGATTTACCCCTCCCTCCTCTGCAGCCAGCTTACATCTATTTCTAACCACAAAAATATCTATGTCCAAATAGTATAGACCATTGCAAGCCACATCGCTCTATAATCGACAACAGGTAGCCCAGGGAGATAATTCACCATAAGAATAACATAGAGTTCCCTCAACATTTCACTGCCAGTGTGGCGGCGCTATAATAAATAATGATTCATGTCGGAACAATGTCACATCAATTAATAAAACACAATGACTAAAATTTCACACCTGCGTCTCACATTGCACAATTTCTGTAACAGTTATTCGATTTTTCTTCTAAATGAACTCACAGAATACAATCACATTGTAGTTGGTAGCGTTGATTTAATAGAGATGTTGATAAAATTAAAACGTATACTGGATGTTCGGTAATTTCGATCGATAATTTATAATATGTAGATATTTTGATAATATCAGGAAGTATTAATTTTGCCCAAGTAAATCATACACATTTTTGTAATTTGACTTGCAATTTTAAAAATTAATTCAACACAAGGAAAAAAATATATGTATATGTATCAACACAATTACACAACCGTTACATCCAGTAGACGACTAGTATTCGTAGAAGTAAAAAATTACATATTGAAATTATGATTACACGATACAATTTCAAAAGAAGACCAAAAATGAAAATACTAAATATTAAAAACTTAATAAATTTCATAAAACGTCACAGAAATTTCACAACGCGCTAAGAATACTGTTGATTTTCAATATAACCAAATATAAGACATTAAAATACAAACAAAACAAATGTGACGTCTGTGTAGATATTAACGTCACCGCTCCACCCGCGACGTCATTTTTAACGTGAAGCCCCATTGACATAAATAACGATTACGACAAATACGTCAACATGTTCGTTGAGATCTTGAATATTAACACGTTAAATTAAAAATGTTGCTCGTGTTAACGCGCTAAAAATTATTGCATCAACATTTTAAACAAGCGTTATATTTAAAATATTAACGCAATAGTTTTAACAATACTTTAATGCAAAGAATTTCTTTATAAATCACCTCGTGGAAGATTCAGCGCAAATGGAGCGGTACGTTACGACAAATGGATTGTTACATTATATAAATTTGATGCTTCTCATTTTCATCGCCAACTAGGATTAATTGTATAGTAATGGAAGACTGAACTTTTCAACGATCCGAGTCACATTCAAACCACTCACTCATCCGCTTGACACATTCGTCGAACGCCAAATGTCGTCACGCGATTGGAGCTTTTGATTAAAAAAAAAATAATACGGCCATATTATATTTTAAACTTTTCACTTTATATTATAGTATAGTAACTTATACCCATTTAGCCTCTAAGCGTTAATTAAAATTACCTGTCATTCAATACACACAAAACATATGTGAACGACTCATTCGATTCGCTAAACGTTCGCTGTATTTATCGGTTACAAAAAAATAAGTAATCATTTCCGGCGTGACGACATTACACGACACATTAGTACGACCAATCGCATCACGACACTTCTTACGATACGACGATTCGATGCACTTTTATATCCGATATATTACAATACTAAAATCGCCCGTCTACAATGCCTCTCCAATGAACAGCGCGAGCACCTGTCTGAATTAGTTTACTATGATAAGTTTTCATTGTATAAAAATAATATTAATACATTACCTTATCCGTTTATTTATATCAATTTTGCTTTCAATAACCCTATTGCATTCTTTGCAGACATAATCACGCAAAAGTGTGCAATCTAGACAAGTTCTTGGTCTTAAATGCACGACGTTAACGTTGACGTTGACGCACTACAGTTGACAGGGCTTATAATCAGCGTTTATAGAAGCATCTACCTTGACGGACACCATGGAAAGACGAATACATGTTTTGGCACAGGTTTAGGAGGTAAGTGGAGGAGTGGGAGGTGATAAAGTGGAGGGGAGGGGAGAAAGCGACTGGAGAAGGATGGGCGGGAGAGAGGCGTGTTAAACAAAACTTTAGTCATTGCGAAAGAAAATTTCCAAAAGACGAATCATCACCAGTCCCTCAGTTACGAGAAGTGAAATAAATACGAACTATCACAGACACATGAGTCATACATACAACCAGACACACACATTCAAAACCAATCAGTGCTCGAAGTTTCAGTTAAATATTGTGATCGAAAATGTGATTACTTCATAAGATATTTTTTTTAATATGTATTAAACTAACTTGGCCAATACGAGCAACGAGATCTTCGGCCAAAACCGTTCCTTCGTTGATTCTAATGCCAACGTTGATACTCCCTAATCGAACATGTCAAATTGACAGCTAACCTATGCCAATGTCAAATTGACAACTAACTTGCGTCAATGTCAAATTGACAGACATTTCAAACTTGATGGTCTACGGATGCGGGTACATTATATCATTCATTTTATATACGATTTGGCTTTTAGGGATGTCCACAATACACTTGCCATCTTAACTTCAACAGTCGAGGAACCGAAATGCATCGGTTATTTTATTAGCAACGATTTTTGGCAACCCTGAAAAATATTATCGAACGGCTAGGTCCGAGATAATGCATCTAATCTCAACCGGCCACAACGATAGATAATAGCTTAGTCTAGCTACGAGTGATCAAAGTATCACCAAAATTACTTTAAAAACCTCGCTAATTGTACTAAACCTAACGCGGTTACTTCACACAGTGATTCAAGAGTCGCATTCCTGCCTCCAAAGTAGTTACAGACAACAGTTTAAAAACTACCCACTCGGATCACCAGTAGTTCGTACTACAAGGTTCGAAGAGGTTGAATGCGAGATTCGAATACCTAATCATCACTTACTTCCAACATATCTTCTTTTGGTTCAGTGTTAGAATTTCGTTTTTAATGTTTTAAATAAAAATATAACATATTCTTTTTTTTTGTGAATGCAACCTTATGAAATCTACCCATCTCAAACACCACGAGATTCATGACAAAATTCCACCCCACAAGTGATGATTTAGTATAGAATATTTTCAAAGCCTCCGAATAACAATTGAATATACCTAAAGCTAAATTACACAAAACAAAAAAAACTATTATAAATAACAGTATCATACATAAGTTTCCAATTCGACAGACAACTCGGGCGCTTGACGAGAACGTTCTACGTGAACGAATGGAATAATCGGATAGAAATCGATTTAAACCAATTCACACAATAGTTTCATTTACAACTGGATCTGTCACTCATTTTAACTACAGAATTATTTTCCCCAAGTTATTTTTATTAATTTCTTGCAGGTGTACTTATGACGCGACGGAAAGATTCGAAATTCAATTTTATATTTCGAACAAACTCGAATCGGAATCGGACTAATATATCGAGTTCCCGTAAAACGTCAAACTTGCGTGCCAAATTAAAAAAATGACCGTCACCGGCTACACAGGGCCGAACAATCTGTACAAAATTGTGGCAGTGTCCATTATAGAGCTATTTATATGTTTCTAAATATGTATATGTACATGGTGTATCGAACATACCTCGTCGTCCAATGAACACAATTGTACAAAGCGATAATTTTGAACTTTCGTTATGTAATTGACACAAACACTTGCTATCCCACCGTGAAACAATATGAGAAGATTTATTATAATAATAATAAGAGTAGATACTAATCGAAATATTTTTAATAACCTATAGATTGCTTTAAATACCTAGCACTAGTTACGACTTCGCTTCTGATAAGCTTGTCAGTTCTCTCCGCTATCCGGATAGATGGCGCTTTTTTTTAAATATTATGTAACCGAACACAATATGCCGGTGCATTGTTATCGAAACAGCAGGAGAATTGATGTAGAGTCGAAAACAGATCCGTTAACGAGTGCCGTTAGGTACGAAGATTAAAATATACTATAGCCGGCCGTTGGTAAAAGGTTGGAGAAAATATATGATCAATAGTGCATGTGTCAAACTGTAAAATTTCATAGTACCTTCTCTGTCACACATAATACCATCAAGGTGCTAGACAGAGACGGCGTTATATGAAAGATTTCCAATGTCGTGATATGTTTCGATAGCTGTCCACCAAACGACCGGAACCAAAAGTAATATATTTGTGAATAATCACTGAACACAAAGAGGATGAAACCTTAATATATGAGACAAACAAAATGATCAAACAGCGACATATTATGAGTGTACTAAATGGCCAATTGGTCAGAATCTACTGTGAACTGTGACATTACCAAAACATTCGGAAAACACTAGTAATGCAGAATGAACTGCGAATAAAACAGTTTCTAATTCAAAATAAACAATATATTTGAAAAAACGACAACACCTTTGCATAGTATATATGTATAGAACTTTAATTGTGAAAGTAGGATGCTACGAGAATAACACTCAGCCTATGCGGCATGTGTGAAGTGAAGAAAAAAAAAGAACCAACTATTCAAACTCTCATATACGTTAACTCTAAATGAAACAACTAATTAACATTGAACACTACTTCAAAACTCCAAAGCTACGATAAAAAAAAAACTACCAACTTTGAAAACTCAAATACCGAACGATAACGATGAAACAGATGAGAGATAATAACGGATTTTTAGTTTTTTTTTCGATGCGTCAAACTCGAAATAAATACAGAGTATTAAAACAAGACGGATAACGTTAAAAACACAGACTACGAAGAAATCAATCTTATTAGACACAAATCGGGTTTTACAGAATCCGTTCTCTCAATTGCATAGAAAAACTAGCTAGCAATTGTTTAATAAATCCTTCGAGATTCGCCTAACAACTAACATTATAAATATACATATATACACGTACGTACAGACATACACAACGATTGAAAGGCATTATTTGGATGACGTCACACCAACTGCAACACCTACTGCCTCCGCTTCCGCCCAATGTAACACAACTCGGCGACATTAATCGTGAGCCATATTCGTCCGCACTAAAACTATTAAAAATTTTAACTTATATAACTGTTGAATAAATTAACTAATCTGAAGATCGTGACAACGATTTGTCAAAAAAGGCCCGGCAATTACTTTTTTATAGCTTTTATGTTTATCCCATCGCAGCTTCTAGAGTTGGTAGAACTTCTACAGAACTAAGTTCCCCTCGCTAACATTAAAATCAACTGTTAATTAATTGTTGACCGTTACATCGTCCGTGTTGTGTTACGGCGCACTCACTAACAAAGCTGGAAATCATTACTAACCCATTCAACTAATCAATCTACACGGACGCTCGTTTTAATCATCTATCAATCAGGCTCCAATTAACATGTCCCATAACATTCTCTAAACAGAGGCGTTCCTCTGCGTAGCGATTTTATCAGTAGCATTTTAGTGTTAATCGTCGAATAACTCCCCCCTCCCCCTCATTGTATTATCTTATGGAAGATCGCTAGTGAAAGTCCGCTTCAATATTCTTATCCTTTACCGGCCTACTGTTAGACCTGAGCAGAGAGTCTAATAGTTTTCCAGCCCTTGGAACCCGTCAGTTTCAAATTCTCTTATTCAGTCTGCGCCCATTTGAATGAGGAATGTCTGTTGATATAATTTTTTGTATTATATCACATTCGGTTTTGTAAATAATTTAGGACTGTCCTTGATCAATTTCTTGCCCCAGTTCATTTAATGTCTCTTATTTTTTCTCTCCTTCGCTTCCGATCTCCGTATAAAAAAGGGTATTACGGATCTCTCGAATGTAAGACGGGTAGTTTCTAGAACGTTGTTTCGAATATCCTCGCTCAAAATGCTACTGATATATCGTAACTAAGGCCTGCGCTACTGACTGGAATCTAACGACATCTCATCAAATTCCTTGCACTATAATATACCTATATATACATTAAATATGATGCTTATATAATTGATATAGTTTATAATGCTTTCTAACAGCGCGGAGTGGCAGGATGAGATATTTTCAACCTTATTTCTATACCATTAGACATCGAATTCGTATGTAATTATCACAAGATTAACTTCAATGTATTTCATGAGCGCGACATTTTCTATCATATCTTTGTCATAACCAGAGATAAATAGTGTATGGACGCAGCATATAACATTACGACGTTCGATATGCCGCGCAAATCATTTAAACGACACCGCAATTGCATCTATATACTGTACCGTACCGGTCCGCACTGTTACAGCCGCTATGGCTTATGTTATGCTTGAACGGGTGACAGATGAATGCCTTCGATTCAAACATATACCTAACTTTGGCTACATCCCAAATACGATGACAATCAACGAAGTAATACATCTGGCTTGATCGATCCTTAGTCATGCCTGTCAGTAATTAAACAAGCGTGTAGGAAGTTAAATTATTAATATATATATAAAATATACTGGTCGATACTACGGATTTGTCATATACTGATTTCTATCTGACTCAAATTATCATTGAAAGTTCCAAGAGCCGATTGCGTTCGAAATAGCTGTAACTAATACGAAGTATTTTTATAAATCACCCTTCGCCCTACTACCTACCTTCACTGTTAACACTGTCAGCGTCACGGATATTTTTGTGGAGAATCTATTTAGAATCTGGGCATATAGATCGTTGTTGGATGGAATTTATTAGCATACAACTGCTGACGTACGAATACGTCATACCGCAATACGTCATAACATCTGACGGCATAGTGCCGCCCGTTCAAGCACATCGATGCCGATCATAAACAATACCACCATTCGCAAGTGAATCTAGAACTCCAAAAACCAACAACATTTCAACAACAAGCTAACATACCAACAACGTACACCAATGTGTACAATGTATAAATCTATGTACAGGCTGATTATTTTTTTTCTTTCAAAAATATCATTTCTTCGTGTATATTAATATCTAACAAACTATATTCTTACTTATCGTCTTTAATGAGTACAAACATCAATGCGAGGATAAACTAGTCTTTTTTATTTTTATAATTTTTTTTTTCAAAAATTATAGATTCACTTGTAAATGTGACGATTTGACCGCAGTCCAAAGAAAAAATATCGTGTGTGCAAAATTCCACATATCCAACCTTTTTAACTTATAAAAGTTATACGCATAAGCGTCTTTTATAAAATTCCATACAAGGTGAACACTCGTATATGACGGAATCGTATATGCCGTTCAATTTCATGATCGGTATGGCATATTGATTTTATGCTACTATTCATTTGAAAGCTGCATATTAGTGATGTAACGAATGCCATTTTTTGAAAACTCGCGAATGCGAATATGCGCCAACGACATTCGCAAATGCGAATACGAATATTTCGTTTTTGTAGAAAATTTCATAGAAGAATTTCTTTATGTTTCTTTACATTGCATTTTTTGTCTTATAAGTTCTAATAAAAATTTAATAGTTAAGCTTGATTGACCAAAGTAAAGTAAATAAAAAAATAAAACCAAATGATACAGTAAAGACTGATTATGAGGTTAAGTAATTTTTTTTGTATAAAAAAATGTAAGAAAAGGTTTTCATTTTATTAAAAGAAAATATTTTATAAAAATATTGGGGTTTTATTAATTTTTTTGATACTCATATACGCAAAACATTTGCAGAAATTTTGCGAATATTCGTTACATCACTAGTGTAAATTAATAAAAGCTTTTAAAATTAAACGTACGGTACTTTTCCTTTGGATGGAAAGCATTACATGTTGAGTACATCTACTATTAATGTACATCTCCGTTGAACGCAATGATACAATATGTTGGCTTCAAAAATTGTCGACTGTTGTCTATGGAGTATGTAAAGGAACCGTTCACACACTAGATGTACATACATAGACAATCGTGAAGTGTATACGATGCCTAATATACATATGTATATTCGTTATGATTTTTGTGTTCACATCCTATCGAATAAATTTGATATTTTTAAACTATTAAATTATTTCATTGTGACAACGTACACGTACAAGGCGAGCGAAGCTTAGGTCAATACCAAGGGTCACGAAACGGATATCTAAATTTATTATAATGGGTCCTGTGACGGGTAGTCGAACCCGGGACACGTATTTCATCTTCAGTTGATATAATCCAAGAATCGCTCTTAATTTTCACGTACACGGTGTTTATATTAATGTATAAGCTAACTATGTTGACACGGTCTAAAACAGTGTAAAGGGAAAACGTTAAAGTTCAAATAACTCAATCGAATGATCAAGAACAATCTCGCTGACATATGTACATATTTCCATGGGCATCATCCCACCTCGTGATGTACGTCAAATGTCCTATCAGTTTCGACGATCGTGTGATTTCTTATCGATCAACGAGTATAGTTTAAATTTTTTTTTCTGTTGGCACACACAACCATGAAAATTAACATCAAAACATCGACATTACAACTACGAAACAACAAAACGTATTAACGCAAGTACATATGTATGTATATTTGTATATGTAATTATATATATATATGTGTATAATATATCCGATTTATGAACTCCGGTTACGATCACTAAGGCCTTGGATAAATTTTCATAAAATGTAGTATATTTTTTCATAAGATTCACAGCTCAATTTAAATATATAACATGATTGAAATTTCATTGAAATAAACTTGACAGGGAGAGAAAAATGTAATGCTACCACTGCACTTGCGTGCCCGCGTTACATACAGAAAAGTTAGCTGTTACAATTTTAGGTCATTTGTTGTGCTTATGACTTTATACATGAGATATTGGCGTATAACAGCACTGTCTTAATTATTGCATTCTCGCAACGCACATGGACACAAGTGAGGTAGTAGCATTAGGATGCACTATTGTCAAACCAATGTAAAATTATCCTAAATGACAGTAGATTACATGTATATAGGGACCGTTTAATAATTTCTTATAGTCCTAAATTATAAAAAAAAAATGTATTTGTAGTTGCCAAGTAAAGTGATACCAAAAATATGTAGTTGCCAAGCAAAGTGATATTTCGGTAAAATATTTATCTAAACATGCGAGTTGATATTCTTTCTAGGACATATAGCATATGATAAGATATAGCATATGATGCAAAAATAGTTACAGATTAAAAATTTAAAGATTATATCAGTAGATGTTAGAGGCTAAGAGCCATGTTAAGAAATATAGAATTAAATCTATGACAATGCTTAGAGGTATGTAACATGTTAAAACTAGCTTCAACCAGTTTAAACGGCTTCAACTAATCTACAGTGTCTTTCGTTTAAAAAGTACTTATGTGGGTTGTTTCTGTGCCAGTAGTTTTTTTTAATTTACATCAAAATCGTATACCATTTAAAAAATCTATAGCAATTTTTTTTGTAGAGATTCATCTAAATGTAAGGGTCTATGTATGATCATCTAAATGTAAGGAATTCAAAAGTACTTTTTAAATAAAAAGACCTTTAAGATACAAGCATCACAATGGGTAACATTTTCACATATTACGAATGTTTATTCCTTGTCTCACTTGGCATCATACAGATACATAGAGAATAATACATGTAAAAAAAAAAAACACCAATATAATAAATAGTGATCCCACGAACATATTCAAGTCTTGGTCGATAAATAAGGCTCTGTTGGATAGACGAGGCCCAGTGGCTGGGCTAAGGCTTGGTTGACAGACAAGGCGCGGAGACTAGTGTCTCCTCCTGGAGGACTTACGTTCGCATCCGAATGGCTTCTCAGCGTCGCCGGGCACCTCGTACGGCAGCGTGTGCTGGCCCGCCCTTTTTCTACCTCGACCCTGGAATTTGGTATAATTCGTAAGTAACGTTGGCAATATATTTAATTACAAGTGTAATCACCATCATTAAAGCTGACAGTTAATGGTGAATTTTCTTGAGACTAACCCTGCTTTATATGACATGATATGTTATGGTATCAGTTAAGGTAACAGACAAATATTCGTCTTCGGCATTCACAGTGAGGTAACGGACTTTTTTTATTGGTGAATGGTGGTATGTTAAAGGTGAAAGAATAGCGAATGGTAATTATTGTGACATTGGTGACATTTATACAGGATCAATTACGTACTAAGCCATGTGGTTATAACGTGTTATAGCCACAATAATGGAATACGTGAACATACGATTGTACTTCTGGCAGAACCTTCCGCTTAGGATACGTTGGCAGTAGCGACATCGCTGCACCTATAAGTATCGCTAGCATAAATCAAGTCTACGCTTGAGTCAGATACGCTGACACTGGTAGAGTTGTAAGCGACACCGTGAAGTAGGGGACTGGATGGGGTAGTGCCGGGTAGGCTGTGTGGGGCGAGCGTGCAGGGCGCTACTGACCGCGCGGCCGCGGCGCGTGGGCGTGTCGTCGGGCGGCGCACGCCGCGCGCGGCCGCCGCGCGAGCCGGGCCCGCTGGGCGCGGCGCCGCGCCGCTTGCGCCGGTTGGCGTACGTGTCGTCGTAGTAGTCCTCGTCGGACTCCGGGTCGGGCTCCTCGCCAGTCTCCATCTCTTCTATCGCCAGCTCATCGTAGAACCATTCCTGCAAGGTCCACCACTTTTTCACTATAATTATATTGGGCTAGCTTTTGGCTGGATGGAGCATGCACAGTAAAAGAACAGTGACCCTTGACTTGCGCAGTAAAAGAACAGTTGACATTACTAAATGCTATCTGAGATAATAAAAATACTACGTAATTTAAGAGCCAATATAGTGGAATAACAAATGAGTAGGGAAACGGGCCCTCCCCTACGCACTTGTGTTATAATACACAATGATTATTACAAGTATGTATTAGATTAGAAGCAAAGCCCCCCTATGTAACTGTGCAAACACTAGAAGTCAATGTACAATAGTGGACGGAGACTGACTGATGATGATAATCATGACAACATATTGGATAAGTATAACAGAAAAATTGTAAAAAGTACTAGCCTATTAGAGAACTCTGCTACTATTTAGTAAAGGAAATAAATTAAAATAGAAAGAATATGTAACAATATAATTTTGAACACATACATATATATCACTTTTGACTACAGACTTAATTTTGAAGTACATATTCAATAATAAAATTAATTATACCTTAGGGTCATCTTTAGCTGCAGTCTGTGAACCATCTCTGCTATCTTCACCAACTAGAGCATCAGGTATGCCAGAACTGTTCTCTCCTTCACCCGTGTGATCCGTCGAGTCCACTACACTCCAGCCCCACCGTGTGGACGACATTGTGAGGTATGGCCGCCGAGCTTTGCGCCATCTACAGGTATTATTATAACATTTTATGATATAAATGCGTAATGAAATATGTTAACACGCATTACTAGAGAGAAGATAGATAATTGGGAATTACTACCCCCTACCCTACTAATTTTCATAAGTATTTCTGTGGTTCAGTTGATATAAGTTAATAAGTGAAGCCCCATACGCTTAACTTATTCATTAAATACTGCATAAAAGAACTAACGTTCTCGACAATATCATTAAAACACACCTTTGTGAAGGATATGTGTAGACCTGGCCCTCTCTAGCTCCTGGCATCCGCTGCTTTCTTGTCATAAACAAGTTGCTGTGACTTTGGGCAACACCTGGGGACATTTATGAATAGTTAACAAAAATGGATGGTCTCATTGTTTCAATGGTTGACAGCGCGACTGCTAGTAATATTGGATTTTTCTAATTAGAATTTCTAGTAAAAACTTGTATTAGTGGCTCAGAGTCTGGAAATGTGCCAGTGTATGGCAATACGCTCACCACCTATTCCTTGGTGGGACATAAAGTGGTAAAACATGATAGTAGAGAAACTACAATCCTCTGACTCAACTCTATAACTCTATTGCCTCCTCTGACACTACTTCCTCGAGGTTTACCGGTGTGATGTTGATATATTAGTTTTAACAACTTGAGTGACAATGTGAAAGTGCATATTACATATTGCAGCATAAATATACGCACATCTACAGACCCCTTTGTTTTAGTTTCATAGGTGTCATAAAACAGGTTTGATATTTATTCATATGACAAAAATACATGACTTTACAGGTTAAATATTATTAGATGCAAGCACAATGAAATTAAAGAATCCACTGTACTGTACCTTGTGTGTAAATTTGCCATATACATTTGAGTTGATAACATAACATGTTATCAACTCAAATGTATAGGTCTAAAACTCAAAAGGTTATAATCATATTATGATTATAACCTTTCTCATCATGAACAGAGGAGAGAATATACCAGTTCTAATGTAGAGTGACAAATGACAGATGGAGATCAATAACAATGACAATACTGTATAAGCTGAACTCTTCTCAGTTAGCTTACTAAATGTGATATAAGAATCCATCATAATCATCAACGTGTGTAAGATGACAGCTGGAAGCCTCCCGTGAGGGTTTTAGATGTTATACTTGTTTTGGCGCGTTACAGAAAAATGATGAAAATTTTTACGATGCGCGCGCACACCGTCACGACAAACCGACACCATGGAATTACCTAATCAACATTTAAATTTTATTATGATATTTAAAAAAAAATATTTAACTAGAGAATGCCTTATAATAAAACTTTCTTTCAATGCATTACATACCTTATTTTCTATTATTAGTGTCGTTTTCTCTATAAACAGGATAACACAAAGGATAAAAGTTCAATATAGATTTTTATCTTGTTATGCCAAAGAAGTATAACTTTTTACATGCATACATAAGTACACACACACACACACGTTTTTTCTCCCACAATCACCATGCTAGCCTGGACCTGGGTTGGGATCACAGAGAACAGCTTCTCAAAGATTCCTTGTGTACATGAGATTAAAATATCAAGATACAGACCTTCATAATATGCCAGAGTCAATGATCATTAAAAAATAATTCATTCATTGTATACATTCTGTGTATATGTTGAAAGATTGGGTGCCTCAGGTGCTCAGATAAGACACAAAGGGTTTGTTATTACTAATACATTTCTGGAAGAGTACATACAGTTGAATACAAAATATAAATTGAATAGATAACCCTTCATTGTATGTAGTTGTAGTTGTTGTAGTTGTTAAGGTCACAACCTTATAGTTAGTACTGACACTCTGGTTTTCAGTAAATATATCATTTTAATAATGTTATTTAATTGTACCCTTCTTAATTAAAAATTTCAATATATGTCCAAAAGTAGGTACATTTTGGTAGCTTTTTAGAAATTTGACATTTATACTTACATATAGGCTGCATTCCACTAAGCATTCACAACGATCACGCTCACGACCACTGATTTTACTGTTCCACAAAGGCCCGA
>DWFO01002083.1:0-14364 GCA_018246595.1 Mimoniades nurscia nurscia | reverse complement strand
GAAACAATGTCAATCTGAATGCTCAATGCTAAAATAATACTAGCACTTTTTACGAATGATAATATTATAGTCTATTATCGAAACTAGATGTAAGTTTAGATTGTTCGATAATTTGTAAATCAAAATGTATTCACTTCACTGAATAGACTGCTTCGTTGGTCTTGTTGGTTGCAAGTACGACTGCCGATCAGGAGGTCCTGGATTCGATTCCCGTTTCGGGCACTACTAAATTTTTGTAAGTTAGATTTTTTAGTAGCGACTCGGAGTCTGCATATGTGCCCGGTGAATGGCAATAGGTTCACCACCTATTACGTAGGGGGACGTAAACGTAACTGGTGAAACGTGGGAGTGTTATAGGTATATTCGTCTGCCTACCTCTTCGGGGATTACAGGCGTGATGTTATGTATGACACTGAAGAGATTGAGGCTGCTATTAAATACAATAAATATATCTACATACATACGCATACTGCATACAAGTATCAAATTAGCTTAGTTATTAACAATGGATTTCGGCAAGATAACGTTTAACTCAATTTATTACAATAGAAATAATTTTGATCCAACTTGCACACGGTCCAGCTTGCATATAGTGGAGTGGAGTTAAATCAAACCAAACGCCATGACATCAACATTGACAGCGGTATGGGGAATAGTGCAACTGCGTAAACCCGACGGTTTGATAAGCCATAGAAATCTACATAGACAAACAGCCGCTGCTACTGATGCCATACCAAAAACGCCTTGATATGAACGCTTCATTGATAGTCATAAACACTTGAGCAATTAACCTAAAGATGATGCCCTTTGTGCATGTGTATTAGACTGTCGCATAAAGTTATCCATCCATTCAGGGGTGCGCGCACGAGACGTCACCCTCAGTCTTGCTTCAGGGAATGTCACCCTTATTTTTTTGTTCAACCTTCTGTCGTAAATTGTGCTTTCGCAGAGAGCTGTCGTGCAAAGTGACGACCTATTATGGCTCATCTTGTGGATATGGCCATCTTATTTTTTTCACATATATTTATCGAGATGTTAGGTTTTTGAGCAGAAGTTTTCAGATTTTCCAAGATATATTATATAATTTTTTCTCCTTGTAGCTCTGTAAGTAAGTAACTATATTATAATGGGATTTTTTTTTGCTTTGTAAATCTAGATGTTAGCGTTACACAATACACAGATTATATGGATTAGAGTACACACTATAAATATTATCATCGTAATCACTATCAAATATTAAACTTTCAGTGTTTAAGTGTTTTCTCTTAGAATGAGGCAATTTAAGTCCACAGTCCACCACACTGTCCAAGTGGGGATTGATAGACTCTAGGTATGGACAATCAATTACTTAAGTTATAGACTTTAGTTGTAAGTTTATTATTGTATCACTGGACATATTATTTTAACAAAGTTCAAAATTCTTGAATTTAATTATGCAAAAATAAAACGCTCATAACTTATTTTAAGACCCTTAAGACACTAAGGGCTGGGGCGCAGAAATTTTATGGATCTAAAAAGTAATAGGAGGCTTCTACTACACCCATAAAAGAAATAAGCTCAGTTTTGACAGTCATACAATTCGATTTTTGTAGTGCTGAGCACATTTTATTCAAGTGCCTTTTCAAATATATACATACGTACATATATAGGTATATATTTGTATCTATGAAGAGCCTTTAGGCGCAATGTGAAATACTTATCTATATCTTATCTTATAAAAATCTTATAAGTATATATCACATCTTATAAAAATCTTGTCCCATATCTTATAAAAAGTTTTATTTTCATATTATTTGCGAAAATATTTATTAAAACTGGTATTAAAATTGGCTTGGTATCGGGACTTGTGCCTTCCTTGTGTGTGACAATATTTTCACTACTTATTTTATAGTGGGCGGAGTAAATCGCGGAACGTGAGAATGCACTCCACTCCTCTGCCTACCTTTTCGGGGATTAAAGACGTGATTACGTCAGCTATGTGTTTGATTTGCTAAGAATTCTACGATAATATACATACTCGTATATGTTTTTAGAAACAGACGCCGCTGATATAGTTTTTCGCCCACATGCCGCCTGGATAAGAAACACACATTCGAGTTAATGATCGGCGCTAATAATACTGGAGTTTGTAAGATAACATTTGTGATTGTTTTCAATTAAATTCGCTTAGGCTATTTACACGTGAGCTCATTTTATAGTGGTTGTAACACGAACATCGGTTGTTAACATCGGTGTTTAACATCGGTTTAGAGTGAACCAGACCAGATGAATTATTTCCTTAAATTCGAAAATTTTTACTTCACTTGATTCATAAGTTTTGACAATGACAATTTCTTCGTTTCCACTTTTATTATGTATGTGTGTTTCCTTCCTTAGCTTTAAAAATATTATACAACAATGTAGTGTTTGGTCGTATCACCCACAGATTATTTTAATGAACTTAACAATTCAATTAAAACAGAAACATAGGAACTATAACGCTTTTCAAGAATCATTGAAAAGTTTAACTCTTTAGCTCATCGAACAGTGATGATGTATGCCATTTTTATATCACTAATAACAGTACCTCGTTTAACTCACCGACAGTTGTCGTTAGCGGTGAATTAAGTACATTTACCTGCGATGTTACGGAAAGCGGGTCGGGGTGCGTACGTGTCATTGGGGTGAACATCCTCTATTAGCAAGAGATTTGTTATGGACTTGATCCAGATAGAGCCATTTGAAGGGTCTCGACGCTGACTGTTTAACTACTCAGAATCCGCTGCCTAGTTAAGAGTTCGTGCCGCGTTTGCGTGGTACATGCAAATTCAAGCCGAACCATTCTTTCTATTTGATGGTTTGAGCAGCTTTTAATTTCATTTGCGCTATTTGTGGAATACCGTTTATGGCAATGACATATAGAGTCTTTAGTCTTATTGTGTTTAACTGGCTGATAGCGGAGTTATCCACCCAAACCGGCTTGCGTGTATGAAGAGAATGAAGAAAATTCTTCATTGAGTCGGTAACTGATGGTACGTTTAATACTGACCTACTTGATAGTATTTTTGTGTGATTAGCCACAGTAGTGAAAAGTTTAGTCGCAATGTGTAGAGTCAGACAATACCTATATGTATGTATGTTCCCAATTAATTGGAAATAGCCGCCGCTCGGGGAGGCTCGTTTTTAATGCAGCCTAATGTTAAATGCAGTACAAGAAATTTTTATAGATATAAGATATTGCTATTTGACATACAGAAATATTTTCCACTAAATGCCATCTGCATAGATACCCCAAGAGATACGTCACGTGACGACGTAATAGTTATTGAATGCTTTTGGATATCCTCGAAAGTGCCAATCAATCAAATCAGAACAAATTTTAATTCGTTACATTTCTACATACATTTCAAAAACTTAAAGGAGTATCACAACGCTTTTAACGATAATTATACATTTTTCTCATTAATTAATTTCAAGTTATACACTGCCTTGGTAGAGTTGGTTGCAAGTGCGACTGCCGATCCGGAGGTCCTGGGTTCAAATCACGGGTCGGGTCGGGCACTATCAATTTTTTTACGATACCCAACGCAACATACCCAGCATATGGACAATGGGTAAAAACTCCTCGGTAAAGGTTTACTAGTAGTGGACTTAGAAAGGCT
The DNA here is from genome assembly GCA_018246595.1 of Mimoniades nurscia nurscia. Taxonomy (NCBI): domain Eukaryota; kingdom Metazoa; phylum Arthropoda; class Insecta; order Lepidoptera; family Hesperiidae; genus Mimoniades; species Mimoniades nurscia. The sequence continues at coordinate 10,723 of DWFO01002083.1, read as the reverse complement.
TTTCGGGATGATGATGTAATATTGGATATTAAATAACACAGGAGTATTTAACCTCAATTACAATAATAGGAAATAAAACATCATTTTATACGGGCTGTTTAGAATACACACTTCGAATACAATACAATTTAGAATAATAAAAAAACCGTTTTATTTTTATTTAAGCTACTAAATCTGTGCAATTTGTACAATCGAATAATCCAGTTTTATTTCAGCATTGTGCAAGTTCAAATGTAGCTTTGTATTGACTACACTTCGCTATTGTCTAAGATTGCCTTATATATTATACGTGTCTTAAAGACTAGGTTTCTATACAGAAATATGTTTATAGTACCGCTGTTTGTGTATAACGATGTGTTTTAGTTCATGTAATACAATGCAACTTTAATGTACATATTTATTTAGCGATTTAATCAAATCTTCTTCTTCTTCTTCTTCGTGTCGATAGCTGATCGTGAGTGTTCAGCTATCGTGGTGAAAGGATTAGTCGCAATGTCAAGGGTGCGCCGGGGATTATGTGTGCGTAATTAATCAGACACAGTCGCCGCTCGGGGAGACTCCTTTCATGCATTAAATTTAATCAAATAAAAACTACGTACCTATTTTTTTTTTGAAAAATCCGTAGTACCTATTATGTTAATAATAGTACAGAATTTACAACCTATGTGAAGCAAACCCAAAAAACCCATTCACGGATATCGTAGTCTCATTGCAACGGATTGTTCTATTTAAAAATTTTCATTTCAAGTTCACATCAGAAACTAACGTAGCGTACTCGCAATGGGTAAATCTCGCTATCAAGTGTGCTTGCCCTTTTGAGTAGTGCTTATGATCGATTTGCTGACCACGCCGATTGAAACGTCAATGCTCACTAAGGGCCTATACTCACTGAGTCGGATCGCCATTTGCTTTGAGCCCGCCTCGATTCAGAGATCGCGTAGCCGGCCAGTTCTTGTGAGATTTAAAAAATATATTACGTCGTAACTAAACATCGCTTTGAACATCTACATTATTAAATATGTGCTGCGTTCATGTGAAGGTATATGGTGATTTTAATAAAATTGCCATATTTAGTTTGCAGTGTAATTTAGTTTGACTTAATTTTAAAAAATCTTTATAACTGTCCTATTTGTTTAAAAATATTGTTTTTTTGCTATGTATTTTTCTTTTAAAAAATGTCAATTTAATAAAATGAATTAAGAATGGAATGATAGCATGAATGCGTCGGTAAATATTAAATGAATGAGCGAACGAATGAATAATTAAACAAATATAGCAAAGGTGTACTGATATGAAAAGGTGTACTGTAAATGTAGGTAACATAACGTTACATAATCACTGTTCACTCCGACTTCCACTTTTCACTAATTACGCCCCACTATGGAATAGGTGGCGAGCCCATTGCCATACATCGGGCACATATCCAGACTCCGAGCCACTACTAGAACATCCAATATAGTGCCCGGGATTTGAACCTAGGAGCTCTCAATTGGCAGTCACGCTTGCAACCAACACGACTAACGAGGCATTACAACAATAAAATTATATTACTAGTATTAGTATATTAAGTACAACAAGAATTGTATTATGTGATAGAGCCACGTAAGCTATTGTATTTCTGATCAAGCTATTGTATATTATATATCTGATAAGTCTGATTGCCCAGTCAAGTCATACAAAAAGTGCATCAATACACTATCGAGATTACTATTGAGAGTACTTAATTTTCCATCTGCCCCAAGCCACCTGTCCGGACCACAGTAGTCACGGCTGAACCGCGATCCGCCTATAAAATATTTTCCAAGCGCAACGGCAAAGTGGTCCATTGATCGTTTCGATGAAACTTTAATATAAGTACCATGGACTAACGGCCGGAACGTGCCTCCAGTTAGAGGGCAATTTTGTAACCACCTTAAGAATACCATACACCAACAGTGTGGATGGTTTTATGTAACAGAAGTCGGCTGGTATTGGGCATTTTTATTGACATGGCCCGTTAAGTGCAGAATCAATAGTGTATATTGCAATTGAAAATACTTAGAATAAGTTTCAAATGCTGCTACAAATCGACAAGACCGTCTCTAGACCGCTTTACGTAAGTTTTTTAAAAATTAAATGTATACACACATCACATTTTGGCACTTCATTCTGTACTAATTACGTGTGGAAATTTTCCAATTCTTGCTTGAGAGTACTCCCTTTATCTTTTTGTTCGCAAATTATTTATAAATTTAATAAAAAGTATGTCAATAGTATAACTAGTTATTTTTATAAGATCAAAACTTGACTGACCTAAAAGATGTAAGTAGATCTATACATGCTAAAATACCTGCATCTATGTTGGAGTTCCTGTAATTATCAAAATTATTTAAATTTTATCATATTAAATTTATAAGAAATTTCATAAATAGTCACACGAAAACGCTACCTTTAAAAAAATCTTTGTTGAATATTAATACACAGTATAACGGACTCTGAAGACTGTATCGCTGTTGCATAATCCCAACCAATTTATTCTCCCCTTACAAAGGTCTTATCTTGAATGAGAGAAGCTTGTTTTAATGTCGTTAATTTAAGACTACAGCGATGGCAACGATTTCATTGTGATGCTGCGTTGTCTATAGTCATCTGTATAGCTTGATTTGAATAGCTATTGACTCTGCGAGAGTGTAAGGCTTCGGTATCAGCGATTGTAGGTTCCATTGATAAAATTTACCAAGATTTTGAATGTGACTTGGATTAATGTTGTCGCATTAATTAGTTGGTTTCACTTTGGTCCTCATCTAACGGTAACTTGAAATGTACTTTTATTTTCTGGAATATGTACGAGGTGTTCTAATACTTTATTTGTCTTGAAACATACGTTTGCTTCTCGAACCAGATAACGTAATATAAAACACAGAAGTTCCATCATTCCCTATAGGGGTGTAATGGGATGGTGGAGTTTATATGGCGAATGATTGTTATAATATCGTTTTCTCAGGTCGCTAAAGAAGACAACAGGATCTCTGCGAGGTTCATCTGAAAATAGTCACCTTTTCTGCATTTAAATTCAAAAATGGAACGCTTACCATCGTCTCTGATTAAACCCAACAACTCAGAACTCAACATTGAAAATATTACGACATAAATGGAATAGAAATAATTTTCCTGAAATTCAATGGAATAGAAATAATTTGCTTTAATTTAAGGTAAGTTAGGTGAGATAAGCCCGAAAATGGCGTTCGTCTGCAGTCTGTGTTTCCTGTCCACCCGGATGCGGACTAGCCGTAACAATGTAATTGTGATAATAGTTAATAATTGTTATGTCATTTAGTGTAAAAAATTTACATGATAAGTGCCAGTTGTAGATAGCTTCCGATAAGCTTTCACCGTTTAATTTGACTTTATCGTGCTGTGGGGACAGTTTATATTGTAGCAAAACGAATTAAAATGGTTTTATTTAGCATATTATACATCGTTAACAACCACTATCCTGTATTACCTCAATATTTGAATTTAACAGCTATTTTTGTAAATTTGTTTTTAAATATTTTTATTGTGACTGCCTCGTTGGACGTGTTGGTTACAAGCGCGACTGCCGATCGGGAGGTCTTGGGTTCTGTGCCCGACTCAGGTACTACTAATTTTATAAATTTAGATTTTCCAGTAGTGGCTTTGAGTCTGGATATGTGCCCTGTGTATAGAAATAGGCTCACGACCTATTCCATAGTGGGATGTACACTTAACTGGTGAAACGTGGGAGTGTTCTATATTCCTTTGCCTAACTTCTCGGGGATTACAGGCGTGATCTTATGTAAATCTTTTTATTCTGTCAATTATTAAGTGTTAAACTATACGTTATATTGTATTATTTATTGCCAGTACAAGTTTATTTTATATTCGTTATATAGTACCTACTTAATTCGGGTCATTAAATAATTGATATTCTTTTAGTTTGGGTTTTGTCCAATTTAGTCATATCCACGTCAATAGTGCTAATCCTAACTGGGCTACAGCTTAATATTGAATGGAGTATTCATTTAAAATCGGGTAACGCTCATCCCCGGTAGCAAGTTTTATCAAGAGGATATTAGACCAGCAATAAATAAAACCTTCAAATGTTTGACATAAAACAGACGTCTTTTCTCACAAATTCTCAGAAAAACGTATTACATAAAGAGACATCGAGTAGACAAGTGACGTACGGTTTAATTTGGAGATTATTATTTGAACATGACTAATGACGCCACAAACTCCGTTGATCTCTTCTCAACATTAATTTACTGTGCACTCCCAGCACCAATTTACACTATGTTTATTTTACTAGTGGCCATATATACGTTGTTATAAAATTAAACTTCAAAGGAATGTAAACCTTACTGCGTCGGATTAAATGTTATTATAAATGGAAAAAGTGACATTCATTAAATTTGTCGAACATTTTGATCCTTTGATCCTCACACGTGGGCTGTCATTTCGGTGACGCAAGATTTAATATTTCATCTTGATGAGATCTATGTAAACAATGGGAAATAATGTATCATGGATTTCTTTGTGAAGCATAATATTATGTTTTTAAATTATGAAAATAAATCACTTGATAACTGAATAAAATAAACAAGGACTTTTAAGAAGCCTCGTTTTTCACTGTATTGGGTTCTTTGTCTATTTGCCATTGCAGACTTAGACATATAGATATAATAGCATTTTGTGTTTTAATAAAGTATCTGTATGGTTAAATGGAAATTAATTGTAATTTCGTTCGTTCGTTCGTCGATCTCCTATGCGTAAGCAGCACAGGTGTGCAAGACTCACCCTATAAGTACAATATTCGTTAAAACTGCCGAAATATGATAATTTTGCACAATAATTAAGAAAACATCATTATTTATCAAAATCTGAAGTAGTGTGTTCGAATATCAGCGTCTTACCTTGAAATGGAAATGAGAACTAAATATTCATGCCGCCAAATTAGCCACTTTAGCAGAAATGTCAAAAGCACGGAAAATTTGTGAAAATGATATTTAATCTCAAAACAAGTTTTTGGTAAAGGGATGGGCCCTAAGATTTGAACTTAGAACCCCCGGAGTGAGAGGCTGAATTTGAAACAAATAAGCTATCCCTGCTTCTGAAAAGCACAATTTTGTAATAATAAACAAAATTTTTAGGAAAAACTTCGGGATATATCTTCAAACCTTACCACCCGTAAAAGTTGAAAAACACCATTGCGCAGAAGAAGAAAAAATGGCTCCACAAGATTGTTTAGAGGGAGGATCTCATCGTGTTTCGGTATAAACCTTCGTTGTATTTAAAAATACATACTGTTGTGTAGAACCTTGAGTAGGGTGTGACATAACGAGTCGTAGCATCAAAGTTCGGGCCGTCTCCGTCTAATAACATAGCAAAAAAATGACAACACACGGAGAGCCACTTCGCTTATAACCGCCGAACGTATAAGGGCCTTGAATAAGATATTAAAGCTCTTCACTAATATTTATTCAGTTCATTCTGTTCCTTTTTTTAACAATAAATGATAATATTTTATACTTTTTTACGAGGGCAAATAGAGAATTGCAAATAGTATAGTCGTTTCAATTCTACGAGTGTTACTGGTGGTGAATATTTTAAGACAGCTGTATTGTTGAAATATTACAATTCTGTATCTGTAATTTTTAACTTACAGTGAAACTGTGTATCTTTACTTATTCTTCGATTAAACATAATTCCTAATTGAGCTAAAATGACATTAGTGAATTCCAAGTATTAAATAGCATCTAAAGGCCTATTTTCCAATATTCCACTTACATTTTTGTATTTCTATCGCATGTAATGTAATCGTTAACGATACTAGGCCGCCTTTAATTCATTTCTGTGAATTTTTGTTAATAAAGGTATTCTTGTTTTACGGTAAAAATTCTGTTTCAGGAGGAAATTCATTAATTTGCATACGATTTAACCTTTTATACAAGTACCTAGTGACTGGCGGAGAAAAATTATATGATGTAACAACCGGAATATTCTTAATATTAGTGATTTAAGTAAAGAGAGTGGCAAACGAGCAGTCATCAGTCACAATTGGCAGCTGCCAGCCTTAAACATCTGCAGCGGCATTCTGAGATAGTCACAGATGGGTTGCCACTCTTGAAGACTTAGATGGTCGACTCTAGTGGTCACGTGAACCGACGACCACATCTTTAGATCGAAACACAACTTGGTAAAGTTACAGAAACATCACGATAGAAATATGTACATAAATGCGTCCTTCAACCGTATATTATATTTGTGCATGTTCTACCGTCCATTACCGCATTATATGCAGACATTTTAAACAATTACAAATTACCGGTAACTTATCCAGAAAGTCTGGATCCAAAACCACTAGGCTCTCACCTCTGCCTGTTTTTTATTATTAATAGGTTTTATATTAGGTCAGTAACAAAAGTTATTTCGTCTCATTTATCAATTCACTGCGTATGCGCTATTGAGATTAATTAGATTTATTTGTTTTAAAAAACTTCCCATTCAATCTTTCAACGTTGCCCATCGCTTAGATTACTATCGACTGTCGGAAATTTCGACACTGCATACGACGTGTTCTACCGCAAGATAAAACCCGTAAGCTTTAAAAAAATATTAATAAATTTCTACTCCTAAAAAATTAAAATGTCACTGTCATATTTATTTCTATAAATAAAATAGGTACTTAGTGACCCTACCGAAATTTACACCTATTTTAATTTTATTAGCAGTTATTTTAATACATATTGAGCTAATTATCCTATTGAAAAGGGTATATAACTGTATGCAAAATACCTCATAAATTGAACTTCTTGATATTAATGACTGATAAAAAATTAGCAGCTTTTATGCTATATTTTTGTGTATCAACGTGATTTAAAGCAATCGTAGCAAATTGTTGACATTTGGCTCGGTTAACGAGAAACGCAAAATTTTTGCTTGGACTCTCATTCGCTTCTAGTCAGCTGTACAGCTAGTGTCTAAACGTTATTTAGTAAGGGTTATGAAAACTTTGTTTGTCGATAATTTGTATCGCGTCTATATTATGAACTAACGAGGTGATTATTGTTAGGGGCGCACCAAATGTTGTAATCGACCATTATGGCTGCGGCAGAACAATTACCTTTAATAAGCTTATGAGTAGAGTCATAATTTATGTAGTTTAGAAACATTAATGAAAAATACTTTGCATATGCACTTATGAGGTATGAAATAAAAAATAAATGTGAAAAAAAAAGATATAATACGTATAAATATTGAAAAAACACTAGATATTTCTAAAGAAATTATTATGTCTATACTCGTACAATATTATTGCAATTACAGATCATACACGATCTGTTAAGTTAAACAGATCAAGTCGCGATCGGTATATAAAAGGTGGACCACTATAGGCAAATTTTTAGGAGGACTCGTGTGCTTCGGACGACACACTAATTTCCGGTTGTTATCGTTAACAGCCGTTTAACCTTGCTGGAGCATAGAAACCTTCAGACAGACGTGTTTCAATCTTTCATTTATCACTTAATCACATATTTTTTTACATGTATATCAAGCATTGAACAAAAATCCGCTCTGTCTTTTTGTTGATATCTCAGCAATGTAGTTCAAAGCTTTGCTGTGGGAAAATTTGACACGACTAAAAAAACAAAGTACAAAAAATTTCCGAAAGTTTTTTCGCCTTACATGCGTTATAAATATTTTGTGATGTTTATTCGCCTTATATGCGTTATAAATATTTTGTGATGTTTTTTCGCCTTACATTCGTTATAAATATTGTGGGACATCTCCACACAAAGCTGTCTCATTCTAAACTAAGCGATATGTTCTCTAGTAGTAGTTCTCTAGTAGCCAGACGACAGATAAACTACATATATAGATATTGTTTTGATAATAAACGAAATTACAAACCGCCTGCGGTTCGCACGCAGTAGACAACGATGTACACACGACAACACCAAGTTAATGTTCCCGAGCCACACTGGACACCTTGAACCCAGTGCGCTGGGTGGTCCGCGCCGCGTACGTACCACGACCACAAATTACCATGTACTTGTTTGCCCATGCCCACATAGCTCAATTACACACGCCTGATTATTACGTAAACTCTTCTCCCGGCAGTTTACCCCGAGGGTTGCCATGATTGAATGAATATTGAGACAGGTATCAATTATTATATTTAAAATGTACGGGGCAAAATTTTAATAGCACTCGCATTTAGTAAGTCACTTTTCCATATGCAAGTGATCGTAACGATTCGTGTATTAAAAGTGAGCTTAGAAATACGTTTCATTATAGTACCTAATATGAATTGATGTTAACAGTAATTTTCATTGATATGAAATATAAAGGTGTGACATCACGTCCGTATCTCCTCGAACGGGTAGGCAGAGGAGTGTCGTACACTCCACGTTTCGCCAGTTACGTTTACATCTGACTACGGAACAGGAGGTGAACGTATTGCCATAATTCGCTCAAGAATCCAGACACTAGGACTGTTCCACTCTAACACTGCTTGAATTTCATTTTAGAGTAACATAACAGCATCCGACCCGGATATTGAATCCAAAACTTCTCGATCAGCAGTCACACTTGAAACCACTTGACAATCGAGACAGTTAAATTATAATATTAAATTATATTAAAATTTATAACTTGTTTTCACCTTAGATAAATGCTAGTGAAAGTTGGTTAAAGAATAAAACGTTTAAAATGTTACATATTATAACAAAAAGATATAATTGTCTTAAGAAAATCTCTTATGTACTATATTAATCTTATTTCCTGTAAATGTACTCGTATATTAAGACTGGAAATATTAAGATTATTGAGAAATATTAAGACGGTATCTTAAGACTGGAAAAAAATAATTATTCTATCCCTTTAAAAAAAAAAATTGCGCACACGGGGGACAGTGATATTTTGCATTGTAAGAGTTTATAAAATATAGAATTACAAAAATAATGTTAGAAAAGGGTTGAAGTTATAGTAAAAATAAATAAAATTTTATTTTTATATGCCGACTGCTAATGTTAAACGTATCTGTGGTCGAGTAGTTCCAGACGTAACAGGTTTATAGAGTTATACTTTTTGACGTAAGTCGTTCGAGAACTTTCGAGTTTAAAATGTAAGAAATTACAATGAAATATCGATCGCTGCTGCCAAAAGCAGCAGCCGTCTGGTCGCCATAATACAAGCTCCCGTCAGGCCAGTTCTGGGTTCAAACGGTCATGTCTGAAGATGTCCCAAGATATTTATTTATTTAGTGCTGGACAACTAGTCTTCATCATACCTAGATATTCTTCTACCTCGTTGCATTCTTAGAAGAGTGGTGGTGGTCATTATGGCTGATGGGTCACTTAATCAACTGTTGCCATGCCAGTGGGCTTGATGGTGGAAAATTGGAAAGTTGGGTTATAATCTCATGAAAACGCTTAACGTGGTAACCCTATTGACAGTCAGATCAGGTATGCTCTTAGCAATTACCTGTTAGCTTTGAATTACACTGTAGGCGAGTTTTTACGACGCATTGAATTATTTATAGGTTGGAATGGTAGTGCCCAATGATCATAGCAGATCCGGTCCATACAGTATCTACATAGATTTTTTGTTTGATGTATGTAGATAATAGTCTCGATAAGTTCTGTAATCTTGTAGAGTTTTGGAACGAGATCATGATTATTTCTAACCAAAACTATGTTTTATTACCCTCTAAAGATTTCGGGCCTTCGATACATATTGTGCTGAAAACTTGTATTAGAGGATGGACCTAATTTTTTGCTATTTTATTGTAATTAAAGTATGGTTAAGGTAGACTACGGGAAAAAGTAATTTATACGTCATATTTAAACTGAAACTAACGCTCGAATACTAGTTAAATGTAATTAAGTTGCCGCCTTAAAAAATTGGCAGAGCATGATTATGACAAAATATTTTGTTTCATTTATTAAGAACGAGAAGCAGCAATAATCCTACTGAGTTTTGATATCTGAACTAAGACCTTGGCTTATTCTAGCAACTACATGACATGAATATCGTTACTACATTTAAGAAGACCTCATAATCTGGGCACTGTATCACATTACTATCGGCAACAGCGCTGGAAAACAACCCTGGAACTTACGGACTGGAATCTGAAACTGGGCTTTGAACGGTTGATCGTTAATGGCAAATATCCATGTTCCATCCATGTTCCACGAATCCAGTTATAGCGATACTTAGGAAAGGCTTAAGTTGAGCAGTGGTCGTCAATAAGATGCCGATGCATATTAAACTACGGAAGATAACAAGTTTATAAACACAGTGATATAAGTATAAGTATAAGTATAAGAAACAATTCAGTTCGATGACGTTAGAGATTTAGCGTTCAAGTATGACACTGCTTAACTCCTAAGTGATCCGGCGTGATGATAATAATAATTACATATATGCACATATTATATGCTTCAGTGACCAATTTGCAACAAGGGTCCAGTAAGCAAAGGTTTTGTACATTTTTATACTGTACAAAAATTTTTTGTTCAAGTAAAGAAGTTTCTATGTGCTTCTGGCTGGAAAACCGTTGGAGCAAAGTTTCCTTAAGTAGCCATCGTCTTCCATATCACAAGTGAATCGTTAACTTTAACAGCGTGTGTTGCCCCAGAAAACTATTTGCAAGGCTTTTATCTCATTTTCGCGAAAGTAAAAAGTTACACCGAGTTTTTACAACAACAGGTGCCCGCTA
>DWFO01002082.1:0-14366 GCA_018246595.1 Mimoniades nurscia nurscia | reverse complement strand
CCAGTTACTTTTAAGTCCCACGATGGAATAGGTGGTGAGGCTATTGCCATATACCGGGCACATATCCAGACTCCGAGACACTACTAGAAAATCTGAATTAGAAAATTTAGTAATACTCGACCCGGAAATCGAACCCAGGACCTCCTGTTCGGCAGTCGCACTTGCAACCAACGAGGAAGTCAAAGTATATATCCTTTTATTATTTTATAAAATGTAGAAAGTGATAGCCCTAATTGCTGTTGGTAGCATAACGGGTGCATTGTTCGTACTCATATATAATTTTACTTAATTGACACTTATGCACTTACAAAGCAGTCGTAATGATGTTTGATATGATTTATGGATCTTACGATGTCAATGGTATTTTGAAATGATGGTATTGGTGTCGGATGTTTTTGTTCATTTTTCGAAATACAGCGGAATTCGTGGTAATTATTTTTCGTTTCGCAGAAAGGTTGAATTTTTTTTAAACGTAGTATATATATGTGTGATATATTTTCTATAAATCAAGTATAAATCTTTAAGTCGTAGTATCCACAAAATTATTTAAAATATAGTGTAATCCTACATTATTGTTCATAGAGAAATTCCAATTACAACGAACTACTGTTACGAATAGATTTATTTTTCGTCTTGAATATTTACGTTCGCGCAAGGCAGTGTCGTTCTGCTCTCTCAGTCGCGGACAATTCGTAGACGAAATAATTTCGAGATTAAATTCTCATTTCCTCAAAACCATCTCGGCAGTGTAACAATATCATCGGAGCCACCCATTTCATTCGTCATCAGTGACAATGAGCCCCAGAAATTCCGACCAAAAAGTTGACAACATTTTAATAAAAACGCAGAATAGCCTTTGTCGTCCCAAAATATTTCCTCCTTTTGTCATTTAGAAGCACAAAGCATTCGTGGCAAACATTTATAAAACGTTAAGCTTTTCGTTTTGTATATTCGATGGACCCCTCCTTTTAGGGCAGAAACCGCATTTACGCAATTTGCATGGATAGATACCGTCGGGTGTATTAATTCTTATTTACAATATACGTTAGTTCAGATTTTACTCGGGATATGAGGAGATTTAGTGGCTAATTGTTTCATTTGCCCCTAATAGGCTATGCAACTAAACGGGGTACCGTTTCGATTGTATCTCCAGACTTCCAACATGCAAACTCAGGTTTAATTCCGTCCGCTTCCTGGGGACAATCAAAAATCAGAAAGGTGTATTTATGGTCTTGGACTTATGCATGGCCGGTTGTACAATAAATGTTGTCATTCACAATATAAATACATATTTTGTTTCCTCAGTGTTACGCAACTGATTGCATTTCATCTCACTGGAAACGTTCTTAATATACCTGTTTTGGGAACTCTTTCTGGAATTCAATTGTTTTTTCTGTTGTTATAAATTCATTGTTTAATAAATTAATTGTTGATTTACGTTGCCAAACCTAAAAACAAATTAAAAATCATAAAAATTCATCGTCATGTACATATCCTGTGCCCGATTCTCATTTGCGTAAGGATGTCTAAGGTCAGACAGGCATTGTTTCGCTAAAATCCCTAAAGGTATTTGTCAAGAAATCTGAGGCGGAATAGCGTAAAAAATATCCCCTACAAATTCTTCGGGTATATCAGGTCGAATTCTGTCCCTATTATTCGGGAATTCCTAGGGTTACCTCCATTCGCCGAAGTAAAAAGTAATAAGTTGAATGTTCAGAATATTAGATGGTCATCCTATGTACCAAAGTTGTACCTATAAACAAATATAAACATTTTGTATTGAATTTGATAGGCTTCGTATATGTTACGTTCCACCTATATGTGAGACTTTTAGGTGGAATAGCTCACATCTAAGGTGCGATTTATATCTCAGGTTATGCATACTTATCGTTTTTTTATTAAAATACTAGAAGGAAATTCGCCTTATACCGTTAGTAATATACCATATCTTTTTCAAAGAACGTTACAAAATTATAAAAAATGATTGGGAAAAGGTGTCAACCCTAACGTGTGCCCTTTACGGAGGACTCTCGGTGCGCTGTATTGTTCGTAAGTCCTGCCGCTTTGTGCCAAACCCTCCGTTTCAAAGCTTCACAATAACACAAAATCCATTCGAAAATCATATTTACTGTCATTATCATAAAGCGTTTTTTAAATTGAATGTTATATTCACCTTCTACAATGCTTTGCATTAAAGTATCACAAACATACGTAGCGAAGACGTTCAGAAATTTTCGTATCATGTTAAATCATTTTATTATATGTTTTTTGATGTATATATAATATAATTAAAACTAATAATCGTATAAACGATTAACGTAGAAGTCAACTTTGTTATTAATGTTTATATTCTTTTCGTTTCAGGTAAGTTACTTGGAGCTTCGTACGAGGTTTATTGAAGGAATGATGTTTTGATTTTTTAAATTGTCTACCGGGTATTGGTAAGTCACAATGACGAGAGTTGAACACCCCTTTTTACTTATTATACGTAGTTTATTAATTTTATTCTAATTTACTTACATTATAAACTGCATACCTAAGAAGCAAACAGATTGCTAAGAAACACACAAAGTTCAACTACCATTATAGTAGATTTTGCGTATGAACGTATTTTTCAAATACCTAAAATATAATTTTATAACATCGCGACTTCGGTAGTCGGTTTTTCCTGTCAAGCTACCCATAGTACAGAAAAATGCTGACCCAAAATTCATACTGCTACAACTTATGATTCTCATATAATTATAACAATAACTTGTTACTTCACAATGTAGTAAAAGGCTCGTTAGTATTAAGCACTTGAAAAGCGTAGTAGGTTTTGTCCTTACATGTTTTATTCGGACAGTACTCTTCGTGCAACCGCCTCACCGATTTCGACCATGGCGTCCATGACCCTCCGATTCCGTTGGCGCGCTCTCATGCGGCTTATGTAGTGAATCTCCTTCTTTACGAACCTCGCGCACTGCGGGCCTGTGAGCACACCGTTATCGCAATTATATGTAATAAACGCAAATGGACGAGATTTCAAGTCGTCGTGCTTCGCTACCAGCAATCTTTATTGAATAAGACATACAAGTACATACCTTTATTAAATACATACATATTTTTTATATAGCCGTGTCGAGTACTCTATACAATTATCTTTCGTAGGTAGGTGGCTGACCCAATCTATCCATCTGCCGTCCCTCGGTAGTGAGTGGGCAGGTACCGACCCGATGGTATCGGCGTAATTATTGTAAATATGACCCGGGGACCTTATCTTCGCTACAATCGCGTACTTGGGAGACGTAGGCGCCGGATGGGATTACATACCAGTGTTGGTACAAACTATGAGAGCTTGTTGAAGTTTGTTTTGTGAAATGCGATGTTAATATGGATTCTGTGCAAGGGCAAATTACTCATTATTATGTCGCTGTCCCTGCACAGAATTCTCTGTAAAACCCTATTATGTATTTAAAAAGAAATGTTTATTACTCTTTATTTTGTTTATTACACATTAAGAGTTTTACCCGAGATATTTTTTCTAAATTATAAGCTTTTATAATATTTTCTGACACTGTAATCGCTGCCTACGCCGGATAGTATAAAAAAATAATAACCGTTATTGTATCGTCTCCTCCGATACCTTCTGTATTAAAGTTCAAACGAAAACTATCTAGGCCTAAATCGCTTCCTCCTACATATCGCGCCTAAATACGACAATTCACGTTTATGTACTTCCTGTGACGAACTAAGATTATGTCCCTGAGATAAACCCGACATCGTCGTGTCAAAAACAATTTCACGGTGTCAGAGGTATTCACGATATTTTAACTGGATAATACTGCGAAGAAAACATAACATATCGCAGTATCTAACTAGGATTATATTCGTTTAAATGGTAAAAATTTTTAGACAAACACGTTTCGATCATCGATATTGCATTAGATATTATACATTTTTAGTGTAGAATCAAAATTCTCTGACCGAAAGTGCTGATGGTTAAATAAAAAAAAAACATGTTAATCTTTAAAAGAGAAACCAAATATAAGTTATTATTTCACATTCAAAACTCAGATATTATAATATTCCTTAAAGGCATTCCTCTAAACATACCATCATACATACAATTCGATTCGGTTTTATGAACATGAACGAAATAATATCGCTCCGAGGTCGTTCACCGTGAAATCCTGCAAAAATCTTCTACATTCGACCATTATAACAGTACACATTAATTAGACAGTCCATAGAGGATACGTTGAACTACTGTTATTAATAAACTGCGTGATAGAAATTTAAGAGCTCATAAAACTTTTCACATTTGACTTATCAAATGATATTACCGTCTCAAATATTTATCGAACGTCGTTCAAATTAATATTGGAACAATTTGAAACTACTTGGAAAGATTTAAACCTAATTCTAAGTTTCCATTAAGAATTATTTTGCTTATGCCTGTTATACTTTACTGTGACATACTTAGTGTAAAGTTTATACGCACATGCTTTTTATTGTTTACCGGTATTACCTCTAAACTCTAAGAAAATCTTAAAGAGTTAATACGTCAGCTACTTGTAACGTATGTACCTATATGTAAACTTTAAATTAGTTTTTTTTATCTGTTCATATTAAAAGATGCCAAAAAAGTCTTCTGGCGTATTGCGTCTTTAATTTAAATGCTTCTCATTCTCGTTACCAAAACCGTACACTTGCACCATAGTCTTACATAAATCAGACACGCGTAAGATGAAAGTAGTTAATCTTATTTTCTAAAGTTTCGCTTCGGGCCGCGCCGCCTCGCAATACCTCCTACTTTTATTACAAAAAAGGCGAATACGTTACCTTTTAAGAGAACGCGACGCGACGCTTCTGAGACATGTCGGGTAAATTATAGCCTGCCAAGATGTCCGTTCGATCACTGGCGACTTTATTATCACTTAGTGTAAGTTTTACCTCATTTTTATTCCAGTAAAATCCTGAGCCACAAAGTAGATATATATTTATTGAACAGCTAGAATTCTTGTCAATGAAAATAACGAATAGTTACTTGGAAACTCCAGTACAGATACTTTGAAATTGTCCCATCAGTTTGATTATGATTTATTACTAGTATATATTGTGCATAAATGTACAAAACGTTTTCTAAAGCATTCTCTTGAATGTCTCAAACAGGAAAAATAAAACAAATACTGTAGGGAACTCAATGAACTTGTTGCACCGTGTTGATAGATGTGATTTGTCGTCTATTTATATAAATTGCATCATATTTCCATACCCACAGTAAATCCGCATGACTCGGACAAGGTAACATACGTATTCTACTTGCACGACATTACGCTCGTTAACTTAACCTTGACATTATGGTTGTTCCGTTTTCGTACTTTGAACTTCAGTAATCGTCTGTAAACATTACATTATTATCCCAGTGAAAGTCTTAATCTTTAAAAAAACAGGAAGATCAGCTTTTAATAGTGGTCGTTTAAAATAAATAGCCATTAAAATTTTAAATTGAAATTGGTTGTATAAGGATTATCGATGCTTGTTGCCGGAGTATATCTATTTTTTTCTACCAGCCATTGTTTACATCCGTTTGAACGTCTTCGATATGTTTTTTAACATCGTCATCGAACATTGACCTCGATTGTGACCGACTGGAATATTAAAAGGATTCCTTCATTAAACACGACCTTGCAAACAATCCGGCTGAAAAAATGTTATCCAATTATCTTTTTAAGTCACCAACATAGCTGTTTTATCGCTGAAGAGCAACGAATATGGATAGTGGAAACGATATAAGTTGTTTTATTATTTACACATGTAACTATAATGGAAGCGAATAAATTTACTGCAGTCCAAGAGCAGATTTTAACTAAAGCTGAAGATGTATTTGAAACACCGTCAAGTCTTCCAGGTGTGCATAAGCTAAAACTGCATTGCAATCACAAGAAGTATTCATCGCCTATCTTTTATTGCACTGAGATGGAACATACTAGTAATACAGAATGACCGTAGGCACAATTAATTTTATCTATATAGTGAAGTTAGCTTCATACGTGAGATTACATATCTTACTGTTTACAATGCTGAGAACAAGGTTAATGTCGTTTATGAACCACCGCAAATTTAAATGAGCTTATATAGATTACACGTACGAATACTTTGACGAAATGGTAATAATTTTTATTATTCCACTAATCTTTACCATCGGTGCTAATCATTTGTATAAAACACATCTTATTGCAGAATCAGCGATAAAGGCTCCAGAAAATTTTGTCTACAGCCGAACAGAATCCATGTTTTCGAAATGATAAACCACCCCTTCTTTTAAAACAAGCAGCCAGAAACAACGTCGGAACACATTTGCGAGCACGTATTCGGTTCATTCGCGACAACAAACACAATTTTCTACCGCCTTCGCGTTACTCTAGAATCAAATAGGCAAATATTGATAAAAGCAAAGCCGATCGACTTGGCAGATGTCGCAGCGACGGAACGCACCCTCCATAGAATTTAATGTCGAAAAGGGGAATGACAATAGCTATCGATTCTTTCTAGCCCCAGGGAAATCGGCTCTTCATCACAGTTTTACACTATCATCGCGGAACAACGGTTCTGTTATGATCAATGCTCATATATTATACAGTTCAGTTAAACTTTCATCCTCGATAAGGCAGCAAGTTGGGGTATTCCTTTTTAAAATAGAGTAAACCTACGCTTTTTGTGACAAAGCTTGCGATAAACTGGTTGTTTAAATTAAGGGCTTTCAGTTAATTGAAACGAAAGGATTTTATTCACTAACTTTTATATTTTGTACTTCAAACATTCCGTGTTCTATAGTAGCCCAATTTACGTTTCAACAAAAGATTTTGAACATAGCAATTTACATATGCTTTTTGATGAATGCGCAATCAGGTATATGTACGAGTATATAAAAGTCATGGAGGCAGTAACATTGTCAGAAAGTACGAGTACTCGTGTAAATATTTTGACAAAAATATTGAACTAAGAAAATAGCTCAGAGCATTTATACCGCTGCACGCATATTGCTGCGAAGCCTTTGTCATTAAAATAATTTGTTTTTCATTCTAATGAGAATGTTTGCTCATTGCACGTATGCATATGAATCCTGCAGGTGACTGTTAATATTTTCAACGCTTGTGTAATCAATTTTCAACTTCACTAACTTGACTAACTGATACTAATAGTCTTATTCATACAGTATTACGAAGTGTCAATAGCGAATATCACTTAAGCATTAGCTAACGGAATTAAAAACGATAATTTCAAAAACAGTTGATAACGTATCCCAATTTTCGCACGTCATTCGCATTGTTTTCTACCCCGTCATAGTTCTAATTCTACAGCGAACCTGACTGTGGTTCTCATGGAATTGACATTGAATAATTAATGGTTTTGGGGCAAGCGCTCCTAATGTTCCCGTCTGACTGATTGTTGTGGAGGAATCCGTTTGGTGACGAAATGAACATCTTGTTATCGCTAATTTAATCAACCTTACCTTGTGAAACCTCGGGCTATTTCGTTTCAGCATCATGACGGGTCGGATTTCTAATGAATGCGGTTCTAATGACAAGTCCTCATTGGTTCTTGGAAAACCATTGTCATTGTTTTCTAAGCAATGTTTTCTTGTTCTGTTGTTAGACTTTACCAATATTTTCTCGTGTTGCTTCATGGCTGTGATTTTAGTTTATTTTCAATCGTTTTATACTATTTTATCACAAATTTGAGGATTTTAATGTGTTATAATGCATAAATCGTTTATATTATGATACTTACTACTTACCTATTCCATTCTATCTATTCTATCCAATACTATCTATCTAATACAACCTATTCTATCTAATACTATTTCATACAAATTACTTTTCCAATTCTATTCTTTATACTAAATAAATGTCACGAATGAAAAATCGAGCAGCCCCTGTTTCTAATTTGGTTTATTTTTCTTTACAATACTCAATTTCCAGTTTTGAAACGATTGTTCGTAACGAGTTACCGGACTTTTAATATTCCCCAAAGTCTGCTGAAATGCCCTGATCCCGAGTGAGAAATTATTAAGAGGTACTTCTTCAAATTTTTCATTCAACTCAGTGGACCACCGGAGTCCCTCGGGTTTACTTTTACTTAACGAAACCTTATTTAAAATAAACAGGGCGGTGTAAACGGAAGACGTGCCTCAAATTCTGAACGCTTCAATAACGCTTTATTATTTTCGCTGGTAATATCAGCATTCGACGTAAAACGTTTTGTTTCAGAAGCACTATCTACAAAAGAGTGATAGCATTGTAACACTTTAGCTCCTCTATATGTACGTTGCTTTGAATTTTTTTATACATACATACATATCTTATGCCATGCTTAATCCTTACGAGGTAGGTGGAAATCACATTGTTTTATACTTTTTTTTTATTTCTATTTTTGTGTTACTCAACCATATTATTATGTTTTCAATTTATTTTCTATAATCCTGTTACCTAATAGATATTCATAGAACAGTAAGGCTATATAATATTAGACTAAGTTAACTGGTTAAGACTTTTACGACTTTACATAGTTCGCAATTTGTAATCTCACAAGCACTTACTGTCACGATATAACATAAATTACCCTGTTGCATTTAATTAGATTTGCTGGCTTTATTGTATTATCAGTCACTTAGTAATTTTGTTTAGTTTAATGTATTTTCGCTCATTGTTATAAAGTTTTTAACAGTGATTAATATGTGTATAGGTGGATGGGTATGAAATATCTTAAGTAACGAACATGAGTCTAATTTTAATCCCGTTAGACTATTTTGTGTGTTGTAGGAACAAATAAGAATATAGTTAAGACCCTGGCATGGGGTCTATTTTCATGCGGAAGGGTAATGTACATTATTATCGTTACAAACAATAAAAATAATTATGTACTAAGTAGTGAGATCCGTTCGTGTCGATACTTATATGCGTGACGTTGAAAGTGGTTGTATTAATTGCTTTTTACTCTTAGGTTACAGTGCTTTATTTTCTTTGTAACATTTCTAACGATATCGTCTGCGAGATTTGGGTCAACATTCATGCATATCAAGTATTATTTTTATGTACATTGAACAAGATATACCATTTTACTCCCACGTTCTTCATACCTGCATATTTTCACTGACCATAACTGCAGGAACTGTTTCAACGGGCCCCATTACTTTCCTTTCACCAACTTCGAGGGTCCACATTAAGGCAGCCGCCTCTTAACAATGTCCAAACACGAAAATTTAAGCAATAAACGACACCTACAACGGATCACTGACCAAATACGACTTTATTGCGATTATATTGACAAAGCCTTTGATTTTACGACCCACTTCGTCGTAATACAGACATTGTGGTCTCAGATCGTGGAGTTTACTTTAAAATATCGAATTCGATATTTAAGGAATCAGATGTAAATACGGTTAATTGAAAGTTTCACGTTGGTTTGCTTTAAACTTATGGGACAGGCGCAGAGATAAGATCGACAGATCGCGAATTTCGTAACTCTTCTACTTACAAATGAATTTTACTGCCGCGTATCAGTAAACTGCACGGGATTAAACATTTCTATAACAATTTATGTGAATGTAAGACTATGAAAAATAGAATTGAAACAAAGTCTGATAAAAAAGACGTATTAACATTAATGAAATAAATTTATGCTATCGTCAGGTTGGCACAATTCTTCGCAATGTATCTCGATCATTTCTGAATTCGAGTCGCCATTCCCGTCTAGATACATTTCATGCAGCTATCGACAGTAGCTTTTCGTAAATCGGTCGACGGTGAAGCAGGTTATTAACACAGCGCAGTTGAATAAATTGTCTCGACTAATTAAATATTGAACAACTTCCTAACTCGATCCGTCACTTTTAGCACATTCAATTATACATTTACATATTAATGTGGTAGTTTTCAAGCAGGTTCGCATCTATTAATTCAACGTCCTTATCGATCTAACGGATATTGATTGTTCAAGCAATGACGGTTTTTCTATATAAGGTTATCACGTTTTGATTTTATCTCTTCTTCTACAGTATTAATGTATTAAATTAAAGTAGATAATAGATAAAAAAGTATTGCTTTTTCATTTTTAATTTAACATTAAACACTGCTGCTATCATTTTTTATTAACATAACAAAGCGATAAACTACATAATTGGATACGATATAATATTAAGATCCTCACTTAAGAACATGAATTTAACCATATTATATTAAATTAAAATCTAAATAGGCTCTCATGTATATCTTGTTGTAAAAAAGCCATAAAAGAGTATATTGATATGATGGGGATGTAAATTTTACGTCAGTTCTATTACAGCACCATATAACTGACAAGGTCTAACGAGACTCATGAAAAAGTTGGCCAATTTGTTGTTTTAGCCAAATTTACGTGTTACGTTTGGGGGCAATATTTCTTCACAACCGAGCTCCTTCATTTTATTTTCTTTTTTGACGCGGGATCAACAATTTATTCAGAACACTTTTTTATTTCTATAATATGACTTGCCTCATTTTCAAGAGATCTTGCAGGTGCTTCGTTGAACTGTTTTATTTATTGATCTTTCCAAGCTACTAGAACGTTCTCCTCTAACGTTTTAATGCCATTAATTAATTATTTTGAAAGAGTAACGCTTGCATTGTTACATTACCGTTGGTTTGATGTAGCTGGCAGTTATCTTAAGACATTCAATTCGTCCACAAGAGCTTTCACTAATCTTATTAGAAATTCACTCTCATTTCGAAAATGAAACATCATATGAAACTCACTACTTATAACTGTTCACGACGTCACATCTTTAGCAAAATTTTATCCGAGTTTTTTTTTATATATAATCGCAAGTACATAAGTTATGCTCAGACTGACCGACTGCCTCGTTGGCCGAGTGGTTGCAAGCGCGACTGCTCATCGAGAGGACCTGGGTTCGATCCCCGAATCGAGTACAGTTGGATTTTTCTAACTTGAAATTTGTAGTAATTGCTCGGAGTCTGGATTTGCGTCAGTTGTATGCCAATATTCCATCAAATTCAAATTCAAATATCATTTATTGGGCTGTAAACGTAACTGATGAACGTGGTTTTATAGTGCATACGCACCTCCGCCTAGCTCTTCTGAGATTACAGGCGCGATGTTACGTTTTACGTTTTTTATATTACACTCATTATATTACGTTAACTATGTTCCTTCGTGTTTCATTTAATTTCCATCCATGCTAGCAGGAAGTAAACAAATGAGTGTCAAAATCTAATAAATAATCGTTAACCGTAGAATGCGTAAAGTGAACACACACGCGAAATTTGTCCGAGTAATGACATCATCGTCAAATCAGTTTTATGATCGTGTTTGTATTATCACAGCTCATTTTCATTTTCGGTGCTTGTATTTGTCATTGTCATTTTGTATTTGTCGTTGTCGGTGCTTGATGATGCTTGGAAAAATATATGCGGATATCAGAGTAGACATTTTTAACATTCAACATTAACATGACAGAGTAGACGATATTTTTAAAATGAACAACGAATATAATTTAAGTTACTTTCTGTGATGTGCGTATGGTATGTTCTAACTGTCGTTTACCCAAATTACAGTAAAATTGAATCATGAACTAGATGAGATTAGCTTTGAAACTCGCACAGAACCAACGCTACTTGTTTTAATTAAACTGACAAGGAAACTACACGACCTTATTATTTTAGTTGGGGATTACTTTGCAGGTTTGCAGTATACCTGAAGGATGTTTATCCTGCAAAGCAAACGTACTAAAAGGCCAGTGGTTTCCGAGAAAAACGGCCCTGAAGTTTCATGTGCAGCTAATGTGGCAGTGAGTTAGCCCATCGCAGTAAGGGGCCCGGTGGCCGAGTGGATTTCGAGCTTAATATTATCCGCCGGGCGACCAGGGATCGATCCCACTCGTGGCTTTTGTTTTTGCGTTTGATTATTAGAAATGCTAAATAAAATAAATTATCAATTAAATCATGTTTTATTTTGAAAAGACGTTTGAAGCTGAGGAAAATTGTAATTGTAAATAATAAAATAGACAACAAATGAGTTCTTATATTACAGACTGCAAGTAGGTAGTCTTAGCCCGTATTTAAGAACATCTAACTATAACTGACTATATTATATCTCGTAGTGAGTATTGGTACACCTGGTTCAGCCACCGCGGGCACTAAACCGTCGTGTTGCACTTGTAGATTTATAACTAAATTACGGTTCATTAAACTCTGATAGGCTTATGAAATGATCATTCTCAAATGGAAGCCACGACTGTTTTATAGCTGTGTGTATCCATCGTCGACTTGTACCTATCGCTAATTTCGTTGAATTTATCGCGACTGACGTAATTGTGTCCAATCATTACCATTATTGGTTTAATATATCTACATATTAGTGGCCGGAAATTGTTGTGTTGATACAACTTTGTTATGCTGTTCTGATGAAATAGAGTACAAGTATACTATTGGAATTGTTTAGCACCATTGCTACTCAGAACTGTTATAGTTTAGATAGTTTTATCATAAATATAATTCTTATTATTATTATTATCATCATCCTGCATCCACTGTTCGGCGTGAGCCTCCTCTCGGATTAACATCGGTCTGTTCTTCTTTTTTCTAAGACACCGACTGTTATTCTTACGTCTTAAGGTTTTTAATCCCGTTTACGATTTTACCGAGCACGTGTAGTGGGGTTGTACAGATGTATAATGCGAAAGGAGGTCGTTTTGAACGTCTCAAAACCCTGAAACACGGGTTGTATAAGAAACGCTTAGATCCTGATTATACATACTCAGCACTTTTAGGCCTGATGATTAACTTAAATTGATAAAATATTTTATGTTGTTGATGTTGATTCTATGTTGTTTTACTTGTCATTAACCAGCTAATATTACACTTATAAGCTGCACCCAAACTACTAGTAGGTATTTGTTTCATACGTTTTCGTAATTCATTCCAAATGTGAATTTCTCATTTTTATAGGATCTAATCAACAAAATGATAGCAAAATTATAAAAGCTAACATTATTCCCAACATTAGTTACTTCTGGCTAGAATACCTATGATTCGAATAATTCTCTATTGTATCAGCGCTGTCGCATATCTGACAAGCTGTGTGCCCGCCAACCGCACTGCAGCGATGTGCATTGCGCTCCAACACTCCCGAACACACCGAACAGTTTTATTTTCAACTGTGACAGGAGTGCGCCGCTCTCATAGGATACGGACAGGGTGAAAATATTTCGGATATGAATTGTAAAATAAATATATTTTTCGCTAGACAAAAAGTACGGGAAGTATTTAGTATCAAGTATTTAGTATCAAGTATTTAGTATCAAGTATTTAGTATCAAGTATTTAGTTGAGATATGTATTTATTTTATTTACGTACATGTATATGTTTGGATTTGGTATTAAATTACCTCATATCATTTTAAACATAATTTTTTTGTTATAATTACTGAATTTTTCTTTCTGATTTTATTATTAGCGTTGATTGCATGTGTATTACTACATAATGAAATATGTTTCATATCGTCGTTAACCTTCGCTGACTTATAGATTCTTAACCTTAGATTTCTCGCCTTGACACGATCGTAACACAGGGTGCAAATTAAAGATATAAATATTCTAACAATAATACCATATTCTTAAAAATCTTTTTTTCTATTAGGTACATTGCATAAATATTCTGACCATCTCACCCCCGAACCAAAATCAAAGTATTCAATCGAATCTACATTTCAATGAGACTAATTGAATCATTCGATAGAATCGAATAAAAAATAATTGCGAGGCTTTTAATTCAATTTTTTTTCGGCTTCGCGCTTCCGGCTTCTGATCTCGTTTTTTCTTGCGTATTCGATTAATTCCATTCATGAATTCAATTTCATTAACATCCTCCTTAAAATCGATACTGTACAATCAAAAGGTGCAAAAAGCCTGTCTGCGGCCTATGAGTAACGAGGGCACATATTGACATCAAGCGACCTATCTCTGTAATATATTTCCTTATAAGATACTCGTAATAAGACCTTATATACCTCACTTTGTATTACATCACTTTGTTTAGGTGTTGCTGGATATAAACTATTACCTTCACTGTTGAACCATCAATAAAATTATTATACAAATATTTATTTGCGTGCGTGTTTGAAGAGTCATGAGTGTAGAAGATGTCGGGCTTGTCAGGATAGAGACATTCGTTGATCGGTGCTATCTGACTATCCTGTAAGGGACTTAGCGTGATGGTACAATAATAATGTAGCTCTATTCACGAGCAGGCGATGCTACTTACGAGTAGATAACTCTACTAGAGAGCTCTTCTCATGAGCAACTATACGCAAGTAGGTAAGGTAAC
>DWFO01002081.1:0-14366 GCA_018246595.1 Mimoniades nurscia nurscia | reverse complement strand
AGGCCTATGTGCAGCAGTGGACTCCAATAGGCTGATGATGATGATAATGATGATGTTGAGATGAGATATCTCTTATCTAAACATCATTATCATCATCATCAAATCATCAGCAAAAGTTTTTGTGCAATGTTCGATTTTCAAAAACACCAATGTTTCGAACCATTCACCATGAAAATACTTCGTCCACTGTCATTTATTTACCACCGCGGTGCTAATCGTTAATTGACGGAGGAAAGTGAAAACGGGGAAAATAAAGTTGATAGCTTTCAAAGCCGCTGTTTAAATTGTTAAGAAGCACCTTTATCGTTTTATAATTACTTTGTGAACGATATTAGAGTGTGCGCATATGAATCTGACATCAACTTCGCAATTAGGGCCGAACATAAAACTGAAAAATATTACGTATCAATGATGAACTCTAGTGTGACAAACATAGTAACAGTAAAAAGTTTCATTACTTATGAATTATGTCCATCAGTGAACCTAGGAAGCCTGATTACGATTATTAACAAAAAGTCCTTAAAGATTTAATTTAACTGGATTTTGAAAGTAAATTTTTTAAATATTAAATCAATGTAACTTAAAGAAAAGAAATTAAAATTCGATATGAATATGTCTTACCAAAAACCCAAATTCAAAACTGGTCACCTACTCTGCGAACACTTCAAAAGGGCTTATAGAAGACTAATAGAATTAAAAAATTAATTCGATATGTCGTGTAGTATCCTACAAAGTGAAATCTCAAGTGAACGAATTGGCAGAGAGTGGAATAGACAAATATTTTTTTTACATGCCCTTAGATCATGTACATAAATATGCAGGTAGCTAAACATAAAAATAACGTCCAATGCACCAAAAATGCTGGTAACTTAACAATTCGAATTATTAGCTCGTAATAATATGACTTTGCTTACAATGTACAATTACTATTAGGTTACTTTTAATAATAATAATAAGTCTTGTTGTCATGATATTGCTTACATATTACATAACGGAAATGTACAGTAAATATTATTGGAAATTCAAGATTAGTTTATTTAAAAAAACGTCTTAAATATCCGTCGACACATATAGCATTAGAAGCAAGGGGTTCCGGGTCAAGAAAAGTTTCGATAACGAATGCATAGCTGTCTCTGTGCTTTTGTATATTACTTTACATGTATGTCACCCGAAAAACACAAGACAAAGCAATGCTCTTTTGTACTTATGAGAGCGCAGCCTTCGTAGCATTAGGCTCGCGTTTGCAGTTATCCCAAATGACAAAAAGCGAAATGCAGCCTAGAATATAACTATATGTAATTAAGATTTATGTAATCATAGATTTATAACATTATGTATAAATAACACATTTCATAACCACAAATTTTACAGTAGCATTGACCATTACGATAATAATTCAAAGGCAAATAATTTGGCAATTAATCTTAACGAGACATGTCACGGTTTTTTTTTCTAAACACAATCGCAGTCAAGACAAGGAATAATAATGCTTCGTTTTGAATTGAAAGAACTTTCTACGGCTTTATCTTAATGAATAATATTGTGTTACGAAATCTATGCAGCCGGATGAAATTAGCGGGACGGCACTGAGATGATGATAAAGAAACCGTTCGTAATGTCCCCATAATTATTTTTTCTATAATAGTCCTCGTTTGGGTCATCGCTTTGGGCACATCTCGAAAGCGAATATAATGCAAAGCGGTATTGCTTCAACCGCAGGATTTTCATTCAAAAAACAAGTAAAAGAAGTCATCAGAAATAATAATGCGATATTTTGCGATATTATGCGAATTTAATGTTAAATTAATATGGCCGGCGTTAGTTACATACAACTAAAGAAACAGACATTAAACATTTAATTTTATTTATACGTCGGTCATTATGAAGATCCATCAGGAAGCTATTTTGAGCCGAGGCGCGGGTGTTGTCGTTCCGCTGTCAAAATAAATATGAAGTCGATAAGATTGATTACGTTCGTTACGTAAAACGGAATGCGGCTGATACATCAAAATTTAAACTGTCCGTTTAGCGAAATGAATGATAAGTTGCCTTTTTTTTATTCTTTCGACATTTTATGTAATGGTAATACAATTTTTATTACGCGACGTTGTAATTGGTGAACTTATTCAAACACCGCTGACGTATGCGACGCCATGCCATTTATTATTGTAATTGGATACGAGACGCCGAAAGAGTTTTGCTTCTGTTTTTATTTATTGCACAACATGACATGTACCTTAAATGTATACTATAAAAAGTTCAATTTCAATTGATCGACGGAGAAGTGAAATATATCTTTCTATATAGTCTAGGTCAGCGGAGTGAGTAATGGTTTGATGTGCAAAAAATTCGGGAGGGACTATTGAATAATCAAAATAAATACTTTAGATTTCCTGCTGTCATTTGTAGGAAAACGCATCTACTTGTGTTTGAATAGTTAACAAGAAGAAATTCATTAAAACTTTGTTAAGTTCTTTCTAGTTAATAGTTATTAACAGGCAGAATAATTTTAGGGTAAGTGTTGTATATGTATGTATGGGTGGTATAGCCAGGGCATGTCATAGAAATACTAAGAAATGTAATAAATTTCTGAAGCGTAGTTGATAGTCCTTTGTTATTTTGTAAACCTCACATTTAAACATACAAGATACTAGGTTACTTCACTGTTCAACAATCCGTTACCTTATTTTAGCGTTCGATAGTACTGATTCGCTTACCTGTAAATAAAGAAAAGATTTATTAATTTAAGTTCACATCGACTGAAAATATTTCAATTGTTTTTATTTATTATTCGTAGAACGGGCTCTAAATGCATGCACGTTTTTTTAAATGTATATTTTTTTTAAATTTATATTTTTTAAATGTATAGATAATATATAGGTACACATGATCGCTTTTAGAGCAGTGGAAGATATCACAATAGAATCACTTAACATTAAGGAACCATATTTCAAAATTCGTACATTTGTTAATAAATAAATCATGCAATCAATTCAAAAATTATTTCAAAATAATTACCAAGGAATATATCAAACGATTATTAAATAATGTACATTTTAACGCTTGAATAAATACGTCGCGTTCAATAATTTGCGCGACTGTTAAAATGTAATGGGAAGCGAATAATAATACCACCAATATGACACAGACATGTGGCTGCCCTCCCACAGCTCAGCGAGGAGCGTGCCGCGCGGTACGCGTATACTTGCTCATTCATAGCACTTCTCTGCACATCATTATTGTTTCTATGCCTCGAGTTATATTATCTAACGTACATACGTAAACATACCATTTGTATCTAAATGAATATGATTACGTGTTACTTTACAGGTTAATTCAATATCGCGTTCCTAATTTAAAATTTCACAACCTCATCGTGCTTCCGGTAAAATGTTAATATATTTTTCTGTTACACGTTTCGTTTGCTGTATGGTTAAATCATGTGCCGGCTTAACTCACGTATATATTTCGACCAGTTTTGATATTGCTGATAAGGTTACGACAATCGCAGAGGAGTCTGCGAAGACTGACAAGAAAATCTAGTCGCGTTATCCCAAAAAACACATATGTATGTATGTGATTTTAGTCGATATTTGATTCAATCAAAAATGTTAATATATACGAAATGGCTAATCCTAATAAATAGTAAAATAATACAGATGTGCTTGTTTAAAATACGAGTATACATGTGGTATTAAAAAACGAACGAAAAACATCTAAATACAATGTAATTACTATGTATGTGAATGTGTATGACTGGTAGAGGACTTCGGAACTCATCGACACATTATCACTGCGCACTGAAATATTGATATCCCTGCTCGTGATAACATTGATATCATATGATACGCCTTCTTATGAAATTATTTACTGATACAGTCGTCGCTACGGCGGTGTGATTCTAAAACATATACAAGCATACATATATTATGAAATATCATTGGCTTGAAATACGAAAAAAACGGATCATGTGAATGAACACACAAGAATTAATAATTCGTTGCATACGTAACTATCTATGTATAAAGCTTCGTATACGTAATAATAATAATTAGCAGTGGTGCAGTATCAGTTGAAATTACATCGTAATTCATTTAACGTTTTAATTTGAACGTTGTTTAGGTGCTTATGGCGAAGTATGTACTTTTAAAATCTTTTTCTGTGGTAATGACTGACAGAGGTAACTCATGAGTTCCTTATTTAAACAATTTTAAGGTATTTGTAATATATATCACGTATAAATTTAACCTTTCTGCACTCCTTTTCTCAGTAAACTTTAACTATATCAACGTCTCAATGCCTTCGTGCGTGCAACGTTCTTATAAAGGGGCACAAAGATTTCTCTTCACAGAAAAATATGTTAATTATTATTTATTATTACATTGTCATTTTCGGCTCAATACGAATTTAATTGGAGGATGAATAAAAAATACCTATTCTATACGAATGCAAGTCTTAGTATTGTATGAAATATAGTTCAGACGAGTTAGTTCGTGTCATAGTTTTTAAATATTTATAAGTACATACCTACTAATTTAGCTAAGTTTTAGGTCGTATTGATTCATGGAAAAATATTGGAGTACGTGCTGTCAGACACACTCGCGTCGCGATCGTAATCGGAGATAGAGTATCGCCTAATCGTACAGGTACGATAATTGTGTTTTGATGATTTTTTTACCACCTCGATATATTTGTTATGCTTAGCGTAAAACATAAGCGGATCCATATGTATAAATGAGTTTATAAAACATACAAACAATTTTCCTGGCTCAGTTAACTGGCGGACGGTCGACTTGGTCACCGTGGTCTATACACAATATCAATACGCCAGCCGTTGCCGATGTTTGTCCACATTGAAACATTTAAAAATTTCTTTACAATTATCGCAATACATTAACCGCTACGATAACATTAAATAACATTGTGTAAGATCAAGACTGTGACTGAAAGACCCATGTTAATTATCCAATCTCTAATGTGCGCTAATAAAAAATCGAGACTAACACACATACGTAGATGCAAATGAAGTGAGTGTGTCATACAAATCTGCTTTCACGTATCATTTAAATTGTCTCTCGACTGTGCTGGTTAGTTATAGGGAGCCACGGATAAAGGCCGGGTCTATTGTAATTTCAAAATGAAACGACGCATAAATCAAATAGTAAGCAGCGACCACTCAGTTATTACGATTGCCATGAATCAAAGCACCAAATTGGTTCGGACGTGTAATCAAATAGAAAAACAACCAATCATAATTAAACCGCGGATCGAGAACACTATAACGTAATTATTGGCTCCGAGCTACTGATACACAAACTACTGATCCACGTATCCATTACCCACTCATTGGGTCGTGTGTATTTTGTATCAGTTTTGATCGTTGCTGGTACGTATCATTAGTTTTAGTATTAATGACGCGTGTGAAATTAATGGATCAAAATGATTTCTTTTTTTTCTACTGAGTAGAGTTTCAAACGAGCCGGCGGCGACGACGGGTCGCCGCTGCTGCTTATAGACTTCTACAGCGACCTCGAACAGGACTAGAGGAAAAGTTTTTTTTGTTTTATATTTGTAACAGTAATATGGAGTGTTGAGTTAGGTTTCGGAAAAGAAAACGTTTTAGTAAAAAAATATTAGGAAATACCTAACGTGGTACACGGTAACGAGGGTAGTGAACATGTGTAATACGCATAGAAACATACTTTGGTAAATCTTACATTCTTTTAAATTAAAACACTCAATCCCATAAGCTCGAACAAAACTGACGTAGATCGTAAAGCAAAATCCTGACTGAACTTTACTTATAAATTAATTTTAATCCAGCCAGTTCCAATATTAACTTTCAATAACCGTATATATATATAAAGTTTATGCATTACCAGGAAAACAGTATGAGTTATTATTATACAAACTGAATGTATCGAGGGATAAATTTATTTGTTTGCTTTAAGCATTGTGCCTATTGCAGGGCGATTGCGATTCGAGATACAGCACAAAGGGTGGCCGGTCGTGACTGACGGGCGAGTTATGAGCCATTTATACCCAGTTCACTATTGGTTCTGCAATGAAATTATTGATATCATGTTTTCAAATTTTATTCATGTTTGATTAATTTTAACAATTGTTTCAAATCAATATATGTAGGTATATGATAAGTAAACGGTGTTGATGATTAGTTTTAACTTTGTTTTGAACTGATTTTTATTCAATAACCTGTTAATTTATGACTGTGTATGACAAAAAATTAAAACATACCGGTAAATAATTGCAATTATAAAATGAGTTTGACAATAAATACATAGTTAACTCAACGCGGCTAAAGTAATTTTCACTTCATAACTTTAACAACGGCAAATTTTAACAACAAAGTATAGAGTATTACAAGTCCTGAGAAAGATGAAAAGGCTTACATCTTGGAATAGGTAGTCTAGCGACAAGACAAAAGGGCGGCAAATAGTTGTGGACACCAAAATCGATTAGAGGCTTAGAGGCAAAATCTATGAATAATATTATTATTATTACATTACGGACACGCCGAGTCCTTTGCGGGGTAAACAGAGAGCACCGATTGCAAAATAGCTCTATCCTTACAAACCTGCCGAAGCGGGGAGTAATCAACACCTATGAGAAATTCACAAAAATCTAACATTTACTGAAGGCCCTTGCATCAATTCGACACAGCGAATGGATTCGGCCGGTGACGCTCGCCGCCGTCGCCGGCGCAACCTGCAAGGTCCATTCAATGATGCAACGTTGCATGCACACAGTCACAAATCGAACGACGACATAATATTATTATTAGAAGCGTCAGTTTGTTTTGTCGCATGAGTGGAGTCACGTAAGCGTTGTTTATATACATATGTGTACGTATTATGTACATATATAGCAACACTTACAATATGACGAGTAAGCCGATTAGTTTGTTGAACGGCTAAATGTTTGCCTTCGCACGCAGCGCGCATGTTTGCCCGTATCGTTTGGAGTGTATCTGAAGATGACAAGTAATTTAAACAATTATCGATGTACGGTATATACATATAATTAGGGTTAGCAATATTACAATGTTATGTTGTGATACCGTATTATTTAACAAAGAATTCCAGCGTTCTATGTGAAGGCTCAATCTAGATTGTAGGTATTCATGAACCATGTATTAAGTTGGGCTTTTTTAAGAATCCTCTTTTAGAGATAACAGAAAATACTAATACACACTATCGAATCACACGTTATTGAATACAATCGAAATAATTAATTTCAAAAACACGACCAATTACACACTCACTAATTCAATTTCATACAGTGTGCCAGATGATCCAGAAGTAGGTACCGCAGTCTTTGCATAGCATCCTGTACCTAGGGAAAATGGGTCAGTTATAAATACAGTGGCAGTGCAATTACACGCATGCACGTTCGCTACACTCGGATGCAATTCGGTAAAGTGCATGCGGCAGTAAATCCATT
This sequence comes from Mimoniades nurscia nurscia, assembly GCA_018246595.1. Lineage (NCBI taxonomy): Eukaryota > Metazoa > Arthropoda > Insecta > Lepidoptera > Hesperiidae > Mimoniades > Mimoniades nurscia. The sequence goes on along the minus strand of DWFO01002081.1, from coordinate 6,905 downwards.
CAAAACGATACCAATGCATTTATAAGCGGAGAAGTGAAATTCTTAGGTGAATGCTATTGAATAGATGGATGACTTTCTAGAAACTTCCATAGGAGGTTTCCACAGTATTTAACAATGCCTTTAACTAATATCGATCCGTTGAAGACAGTTAACTTAATACAAAATACAACCAAGCACCTACTAGATTCAACAACTACCAAACGAGTCAAAACAACAAAAGTTTATAATAATGACTTCACATTCTTGAAGGCGATGTTCCCAGTTTAAAAATTTAAATTGTAAATAGAACCGTACCTGGGGGAGAGGTGCTAAGCGTAACAGTGGATACCAAAAAGATCTTTGTAATAGGTAAACAAACAAAATAGACATTGAACACGACTATTCCTAGAAAGGAAGCAAGCGCCCATTAACGCTTCCTCCCAGGGACACGCGGACGGACGTCGCTGGGTTACATCACGTGTGTAGCGTATTCAAAATTACGCTTTGATGTCAGCGGAGAGTTATAAAATTTGGTTGCACATTTCCAAGATTTTGTTTTTGAAGTGATTTCGCGAACTAATTGTTACAATATTGGAAACATATGGTCGATAACGAAAAGTTTCCTAATATCTGGTATTTTGATTTTGTCTTGATTTTTTTACTGCTAATTTGCTAAACATCTTAAGATTTTCAATAGCTTTATGTATACCTATTATTTTCTGTGCTACATACATACACATATGTGCCATGAAATGAAGGAAAACAGTAATTGTGTGCGCAATCTTTATTTAACGTAGAAAATATTTTACACTTTTAATCTATTTTCATAGACAAACATTAATTTCTTGTTTGTCCATCCGCGCCATGCCAATTTTGTTCCTAAGTCTTCACCGGATACTGTGTCTTTTGCTATCCATACCACACGCACTTAAGCTCACCAGGTGAAATATTCCCTTGAATGTGATGAGTGATATTTTAAGAATTATACCTAATAATAAACTGCCTCGTTGATCGACTGGATGCAAACGCGACTGTAGACTGCGAGAGGTCCTGTTTTTGATTCCCGACTCGGGTACTATTGGCCTATTGTAACCTAAAATTTCTAGTGATGCTCGGAGTCTAGACTAATGCCCGGTATATGGCAACAAACTCACTCTATTCCTTAGTGGGACGTAAACTCGACCGGTGAAACGTGGCAGTGTACTGCACTCCTTTGTCTACCTCTTCGGGGAGTACAGGCGTGATTTGAAAAATAAAGAAGAAATCTATTTTTCAATGTATTATTTTACTTCCGATACTATTTAAGCTCGTAACAGAGAAATTTATCAGCACATGATGGAACACTTAAAAAGTGTAGTCTAAATAATGACTGACGAAAATTACTAAATCAATTTATTAGTTGAAACGAACAAAGCCCTCATTGGAGCTTTCTAATTACTTAAAACGTGGTTGCTTTTAGATTTATGACTTCTTTTTATTTGACATCCCATTTACTGGAGCTTGTAGCTCTTATAGCAAGTAAATAAGGTTGCTTTTTGATAAACAATAGATTCGTTCAATAGCCGCACTAAGAAGTTTAATGAACGAGTCCTTTTCAGTTGAAGTAGCAAGGTTGAATAGGTCAGGGTGAACGACCTGCGTGTAGGCCCTAAGCCCCCAAGTGAACTACTTTATAGACGCATCGCACGCGATTGCGGTAATTGTGTAAAACTTAAAACTTCTAACACAACGGTGATATTTAATATAATAATTATTTACAGGTAAATTATTTATTAGCTGCGATATTTCGTCAGTTCCTTAATAATTATGTTACTTATTTCTTTCATGTGTTCATTTCTGTCGCACGATTTTTCTGAAGTTCATGATGTTGATGAAATGAATGCACAAGTAATGAGGTTTGGAACAAACGCTAACAGATCTGATTATGCTATTCTGAATGCATAATGCGTCTAGACGCATTATGCATTCATTCTAGGATTGTAGATTTTTTGTTCGTTCATCGAAAGTTGTAGGTAAAATGTCCAAAGTATCAGATGCTTTAAAAGACCTTACACTTCTTTAAGTAATTACATGGCAACACAATTTTTCGCTTCATAACTTTCAGTAACGACGCAGGGGAGTTGGTATTTTCAGTTATATATTGTTTTAAAAAATATTTCGTAACTATTTCACTATATTTTTGATCTGTTAATTCACATAATGCAAATTACTAGAAAAATGTTTTTATTATAACTTAGAATCAAAAATGTGTTTTGTTTAGTATATTTGAACAAGGTACTATAAAATATACACATATGTAGCATACATTGAAGTATCGATCGTACACTACTGATGCTATTATATATCGCATGTAGGCGATATTTTAAATAGTTTTAATATATAACAATACACTGGAGACAACTTATTCAACACAATTATCACCCTTTGCAATTAAAATTATGTAGCAATAAACAATAAAAGTCATTATACACAACTTAAAAAGCACTATATCTAGATTACAATTTTGACAATTTGGATAATATAAAAAATGTACTAGTGATAATTTGATGAATAACAGTAGGGTAGAGATGTTTGGTTCAAAAAAAGAACAAAGGGCGGGAAAATATGGGGGTACTAAAATTAAAAAATAAATTGCTGTCTATTATACTAAATGAAATGTTGAATTATATTTGTTATTAATATGGAATTATTACATAATACGTAGATTACCCATTTACAACATATTAGAGACAGAAAAATAAATTGCTTAATTAAATGGAAACGTAATTTTCCGTGCGTACAAGTGAAGATAAGAAGCCAAAAGTACATCACAATGAGTGTATGACAAACGACAACTGACTTGTCATTGCGAAGTCGTTACAGCCCAGGCTGCATTTTGGGGCGCAACACTAGTTGATGATGATCTATAAATATATTCATTTTATTCGCGTGTAACATTCATTGGAGAATATGAATATTTAGTACTCGCGAATCTGTGAAAAGTTGTTTTGGTTCAATGAGCTGCCAATTCAGTTGGAAAACACCTAATATTTAAATAATAGGTATACGTAGAATTTTACATGTAAATTTCGCGCAAAATTCAGGAAGACCTTTAAATGTACAAGGTTAGAATCGTTTGCGATAATCTATGTTATTAGAACATAACTACGAACTTTACATGGAAAGTCGGTGGAACAAAATTTAAATAACTTGTTAAGAATGAAAATTCGGTCTTCTATATGAAAAATAATATTCCCCGTTTTATCATTCTGAAGGTTATCAGTCCGTACATTTAATGAACATGAATGTGAAAAGAGACAAAAGTTCGTTGACTCATCTGTACAAAAATAAAACTGTAACGCAAGAATTATACAACAACAATTATTACAACATACAGGGAATAACAACATTCAATGTACCTATATAACAAAGACAAACAAACAAGCCAACGTTTTATTTTCCACAATGGACTATTTTTATCGGAGTCAACACACTCGTTATTCGTAAGATTCTCTCGTGGGTGTGGGATGTATTAAACTTGTGAGTGTCTGAATGAATGAATGTATAAATGAATGAAATCGGGAAGTACCCTAATTTCTCCAGTGTATTTATGTGATCTTGTTAGAATAGGAATGCTTATATAAACAACCATAATAGACGCGAGAAGAATGTTTTTTAAATTGATTATGTTAACCGGAAGTCGAATTATGTACCAGTTAGAATATGAACGATCGTAAATTATTATTATATTATATAATATACCAATAAAAGAATATATCTGTATATATGAGAAACGATTTTTTTTATATCACTGAGCAAGCGGTTTAATCGCTTAAAAAGTATACAAGTTTTTCAAATGTTAGATAAACCTATCTCGTCGAAAACATTTTCTTGAAACAAAAATCAAGACAATAAAAACTATGTATGCAACTAGTATTTAAATTTACATATATTTCAGTGAAAAAGTTAATATTTATGGGGCAAAGTAACATTTTACCGTTGAATGTTTCATGAGTCTCTTTATACATCTACATATATACAAAGGAACATAACACCGTATTAAACTAAACGAACCCTGGGTGAGACCAAGTAATGTGAGATAGTAAGGGCACTATTATAGAGGATTGTTTATTCAACCTGTGTACTATACTATACATAGAATATGAACGAAAACACAAAAACCACATCGAAGTATACATAAATGTAAGCGAATGCAAAGGTCGATCTTTTCTCAACATGGTATATATTGTACACTTTATCGTAATTGGAGTAAGATTGAAAATTACGTCACTGCAAAACAGAATGCACTCAAGGTTTTCATTAATAAAACTGATGGTAATTCCTATCACTGAACAACTCAAATGATAATTTAAATAAAATAATCATCTACACGTATATATTATTTAAATTAAACGTCAGATGCATGTTATTCAAGGTCCAATAATAATTGAAGGCACTGCAATTTATTTAAACGAAAGGAACAGGTATCATTTTAAAATTATATTACTTCACAACATCAGTCTTATTTCATTCCACGGCAGGTCATATACAAATTAGAATTTCAACAATATTTAAAGCGAATTTTGTATCTTTATCCCGGCCGATATATTCTAATATACTGAAAGATTTTCATTTTCGCAATGAAACTTTATAACATTATTTTATATTATCTTATACAAAAACCGCTTACGCTTATGCCTCGTTCCAGACACGCCCACACCCCACACCTGCGCCGCACGTGGACTAGCGTGTCGCGCACGCAGAGACACGCCTACGACGCCGCGCTGTACCCGTATACATAGATGTACACAATAAACATTAGTGTACACTACACGGTAGACACGCGGCCGAGCAATGAATCATAAATATTTTGTGACCTCAGGTACTGTATACTGAAATGAAACTACGCATTGTTTCGTATTTGATACAGTAAAACTGAAATATATTTACTATACATAGTGAAATAAAACTAAATATGTACATAATATGATTGGCAGGAGCATTCTTTTTACGTGTTTGTGCGAAATTACCTACTATAACATGTATTTATAATATGTACATCTTTACGTATATTAGACGATCGGTTCCTATGTACAAACAGACAAACATATAGTACAGGAAAATATACAAAATATGCAAATTGTATTTGCAGAAAACTTTCGTATTCATGAGCCGCATAAGTCGCAACAGACGCACTGTAATTTCAGCCGCAGCCGCATGACCATAGCTATAAAGGTATTCTACATTGTATTTGGGTTGCGTTATCGCTAGATATTTACGACAACGTTTCAGGTACCGCGCGTTTAATAATAAAACTGACTGTTTTTATGGTGGCCTTATTACATTGTATGGTGTAATTAAAATTATTAATTCAACAGGCACGAGCCGTTAAGAAATGTTGGAATAAAGAAAACGTAATATGTTAGAAGATGCTGTTACTATTAGTAAACGAACTCGCAACAGATGCAACAACGCGCCTGTAATCCTCGAAGAAGTAGGCAGAATAATGTAGTACAATTTCACGTATCACCAGTTCCGTTTACGTTCCGCTATGGAGTAGGTGATTAGGTATTGCCATAAGTAAGCGAACTTAAAACTTTGCAAATTTAAGATAAAGCGTGCCAGTCTTTGACCTTGTTACGTCTCATTCTGCAAAGACCAACAGATTGAACAGTTGATAATGATAATAAAACATAACTGATACTATTGTCGAATCATGATAGTACCATCGTGAAGACTTCTGAATTGATCGGCCTTGTTGGAACCGAGAACATAAAAAAAACCTATAAACATTTCTCTTCCCCTAATGCTACAATTTGTGACGGTGAGTACTACCGCGCCCCACGGTGCGGTGGTGCCCTCGTTCAACATTTGTCGACGTTGATTTACCATTATGGGGAGGGGATTATTTTCTTTCTAGGTCAATGTACAAATTGACATCATACGCCATGATATCGTGAAATACGCACGCTTAAGTACATGGTATAGAAAATGACGAATTTGCAATGGATTTTTACTATTGAATGTTTCGTGAGGCTCTATGTATGTATGTATGTATGTATGTATGTATGTACACGATTTAATCATGTACAGGCTTAATTCACGTATGTTTCTCGAAACCAAGTAGATAAACAAAGATATGTGAGTTAATGATGTAATGGATAATTTTTGAATTCTAGAATATTCAAATATCATCATTCACAATCATTAACAAATTTCTATCTAGTCCATATTTATTTGACTGTTAAGTAGAAACGCGCTATGCGTGTTTTTTATTATGTTTGAAACTACGCAATTAACCTCTCATTTCGAGCCACTGAATAAGAGAGTCATATTTCTTAGAAAGCAACCCACAGACAGATGTATTTTATTATTTTCATACTATGCTTAGAAATAGGAAAACTCATTACCATTTCAAACATCTGCACATTACTGTATAATTCCATATCTGAAATAACAAATTTTCATATTCGATGGCGAAGACAAAAACTGAAAACTCATTTAAGCCACCGTAATTCCATCCACAGTTTGCTTAGCAATCGATATAATTAAGGTAAAACAATTATTTCTTCGTTTCTCGTGTCCCCCACTGAACAGCCCGTTTCACGTTCCCTGCCAATAGAACCCGTTATTACGTTCCATTTCTCCAATAAACTAACGCTATTAGCTACTGGGTCACTATTAAAGAAATCGATTCGTGTCGTGTCCTATAGTTTCGGCAAAGATTTAAAAATTATGAGTGTCCATAGGTATAATACGGTAATTAATAACTGATAATTAATACTCTATACCTAAAGATATAACGTACTCACGCCTGTAATCCCCGAAGAGGTAGAGAGGTAGGATAGATTAATGTATAACAATCCCACTATTCAGCAGTTACTTTTACGGCCCACTATGGAATAGGCGGTGAGCCTATTTCCACACACCGGGCACATATCTAGATT
>DWFO01002080.1:0-14370 GCA_018246595.1 Mimoniades nurscia nurscia | reverse complement strand
AATTCAAATGCAGGTACACTCTCACGGTTTCCTTTGCATATAGCTTAGATACATATCAAATGTCTTAATCTAGTCGAGTCAGACAGGAAGGGACAGGAGAGGAAAGGGATATGCCATTGGTACACCTGAAATAAGAAATTGATTAGGTACTGTACAATATCATCCCGCCTTGCACTGTGACCGCTAAGGGTTAAGTACCCAATCCCTATGTCGTTTATAAGAAGCTCAAAATAAAAACAAACTAAAATGTTAGAACAAGGAAGAGAACAGAAAAATAATCAGTGAACGGATAACTACATATTGAACTTAAAAATCTAATTATTAGTGTTGCTGTGTATGTTTATGAGTTGCCATAATTTTACAAACGTTGTCCAATGAGTCAAGTTATTAATTTATTATTTTGATATTAGTTTTCAGCTCAAATATATTTTTAATCCCAATTTAATTCAATGTATGACTATGTACAATATATACAGACTTTAAAAAACACATATATGTATAAGGAATAATGTTAAAATCAATTAAAAATACTTGGCTTTTGATTTGATCCACAACACACGGTTGTTATTGAATGGATTCTATGGAGATGAAATACATATACACTCAAGTGTATATTTCATTATGTATATATTCATGTGTCCCTTATTACGTAATATTATAATTGATTCGATATCTTTCCGTACAATTGTATGCCATACTTTGTATGTTAAAATGTCCGTGTGTAGCAAACGTGCGCCGAGACGAGTAAATACGGTATAGTGATCATGTTGACAACGTCGTAAGTACCATGAAAAAGTCACACAGAATGTCGACGTTTAGGGCGTTTAGGTTATGAACAGTGAGATTGATAGTTAATTACAATGTATGATATTAGTGAGGCCGGTGTACCGCCACCGAGCGTGCCGGCGAAGAGGCGTGCGTTCTGTGCTGCACGTTATTGACAGTGTGTTGAACGGATACGAAGTGATGAATTTGACTTTGGACTACTCGCACCAATTACATTTCACATTATTGAATTTAAAATTTAATAATTTTTCTGTATGGTTATTTTATAATTTTTACACTTTTTTTTGTATGTCATATACAAAAGAATGTTTAAGCAATTTTAGTTGTGTCTCAATTGTACTTTTATTGCGACTACATTAAAACTTAGTATATTTACGGCTTCGTGATTCAGTGTGATTGCTCATCACCAAAGTGTACATTGGAAAAATTTGGTACAACTTTGATATCTAAGTTTCAAAATCTCAATATATGTATACGCAACATAGCCAAAAGCTAAATATTTTTACAACCACGATAAAACGGCAGACATTCCCATAGAATCGCGCATATTTACAAAAAAAAAAAACCCTGCCCCCCACCACCGAAAAGAAACGCAATCCACAGCCAAATTCGAAACGAATATATAACTCAGCAAACAAAACCAAAATCACCTGTCCAGGGGTCCCTTCCGTTCATTTGGTAGCGGGGCGCGGGGAGCGGCTTGAGGGCGGGCGCGGGTGTAGCGGCGGGCCGCGGGAGGTCCCAGGGCCGGGGGGCCTCCCACGCCTTGAAGGGGTCTGTGGAGGTGAGGTCGCCCACGGAGGAGGTCGGGGGGGCGTGTCGGGGTCGGGACAGGCTGTGCGTGGAACCGTACCGCCTACCATTGTTCAGGTCGTGCACGCCCTAGATGTGCAGGTCCGCGAGCGTCTTCGGCACGAACTCCATCTTGGGACGGTTCACTGCCTCCTCCTTCCTAAAATATATAATCACTATTTGGTTTCACTTGTACATAATTATTCTTTTTTCGACTAGGAAATATTATAAACATTCAATTCAAGTAAACTGTAAGTAGTTAAACTTCATTCAGTATTATCAATCCATCTACTATACCAGTACAGGATACAAGGTTGCTCGTACAAGAAGTTTAATAAAATGAATGAATAAATAACATTTTCATATCACCAACGGGAATCATTGTAATGTCAGGATTGACTCACTTTTCCATAAGCGTGGAGACGAGTCCCTTTAGGATCTCCGTGCACTGCTGGTGGTACTCCAACAGACCCTCAGCAAAGAAACTGAGCTGAGCCACCTGTTCCACCTAGAAAGCGAAACAACATTAGCATTAAATACTATTAGCATGAAAAAACAAAACATATAAGAATATAAATATACAAACAACAAATAATCATATCGTTATTATTAATTTATATCGTTATCATTAAAATAAAGCAATAACGATTTTTTTGTGCGTTCTGTCTCGTGACTTAATTGAGACGCGACGAAGTGTAATAGAAACGGCAACATTGTCGAAAGCTTTTGCATGTGAGTTATAATGAAACATCTACTTACGTCATTGTCGAGGAGATTGAACATGCCAATTTGCGCCAGCGTGAGCGACTCGGCGAACTTGTCCTCCGCCTGCCGGATCTCGTCATCTGGAATGTGAGCTGGTGTACGCGGCGCGCGGGGCGCCGGACGCGCGCGTGCGTGATACGGATGAGGAAAACAAACGAAGAAATACCGTACGAAATTAAAAAAAAAAGCGACAGCGAAAAAACAAAAAAAAAAAAAACAAAACAAAATTAAAAATGACATACAGACCAAATCGGTGTTGTGAAACAATGTTCGTGTTATAATACAAACGATGTTAGGTATCAGCGCGGGCGCGGAGCGGGAGGAACATGAAAGAAACGAGCGGCTATTAAAGGAATCGTTACAACAAAAAAAAAACAATAAAAAAACAGGTTGTTGTTCCCTGTGTTATCGAAATCTAGGTATGAGTTTACTAGCGATATACAAATGAATACGTGCTTATCCAATTTGTGGCGTTTAATGGTTTATACAATGCGAGAATTCCCTCTCTGAACGTACCATGTTTATGTGCAGAACTGTGACTTGGGCTCATATAAGGACTGGCTCTACCCGAGCCTTGAATTATCAACAAAATAAAACAAACAAAAATTAGTTATGCACACATAAATAATATTTTTTTATATTTACATAATTTTCATTGTACATGTCAATATAAATTTGAAATATATTTTGATTACAATAATTTCGGAAATATGTATATATAAACGTTTATAAAACTATAATATAATATACAAGGCGAGAATTACCTTTTGCTTGTCGCCGACGTTTGCAGTCAAAGTCGAGCCTACGTCCCTGCAGTTTCTTTCGGTGATGCTGTAAAAAAAACATTAAAAGATTTCAAAGAACAAAACGATGGCGAGATGTACCAACCTCCCTAAAAGTATTATACCGTTAATTTAAACTAACCATTAATTGTAATTAACTATTAAACTCAACGCTAAAATTAACTCAACTATATAGCACAACATGAATTTAACTGCAAATGTAACTTTGTCGTGTTCAATTCCATACATTCCGATTGCTTCCTTCGCTCGTTATAACATCGCTCTTCTTGCCACGTTTTACATTCTACGTCAGCCGGGAGTCGACGGAGATTTTATATTTAATAACCTCAACAGGCATAGCTTAAATAATTCCTGACAAATTACTCTTGAAAAACGAATAGCAAAATTCACAAAATACCAGTTCATTTACTTCAGATATTCGAAACGATGAAAATGTGATTACGTAATCCGAATTTGATTAGAAATGAAACATATTTTACAAGAATAAGATTTATTAAGGGTGATAGAAATATTAGTTGACAAATTCTTAATTACTCAAGTTTCAGTCACGCACGCGCTAAGGGGCGAAGATGTTATTAGTTTCATTATAGAGAAATACAGCATTAATTTCCACTCAATATTAATAACCTGCGTTTGCTTAGTATCGTTATGAGATTAGTATAAGGTTTTTTTTTATTCGGGTGCGGTAGAGACTTTAGTCTAATGTGACACAGAGCGCGCGGACTTAACGGAGGTTTTTTGTCCCCACATTCATTATTCACAATAACCATAGTTATTAATGGCAGTTGTGTTCAATTTTTATTCACAAATGACTAATGTAACGAACATAGAACAAGATAAAGGTAAAGTAAACGTGTATGATTAAAATTAAATTACACATTATAATTATTTTTCTATTAATGTCATAACCGTTTGCCAAACTTATAAATGCTTATTCAAATAGTGAAACAATTAACTCACCATGACCTCTTTGAGGTCTTTGGTCTGTAGGTGGTGCAGAGGCTCCAGGAAGCTCTGCTTGATGTTGTCGTCCAGCGAATACTTAACATCCGCCATTTGTTTCAGAGCCTCGCCCATCTCGATCAGGCATTGTGCTATAATAAATCATTTTATAATATTATTATTTACAGTTACATGTATATGTTAAAACCTCCAGGGGCGAAGCAAGATCAATTGTAGTACACGTGGAGAAATTCACCAAACACGGAGTCCTCGCCGAGTTTTTTGCCGTACAACAGCATACAGTCGCCCAGCACTCCCTCCGGCTGCGGGTAGGTGTTGCTCTTGGCTTGCCCGCTCAGCTTGCTAATACCCTTAACGGCGGCCATCTTGGCCCGCGCCGTCGGGTTTGGCTGAAGGAACTCCTTCGTTTTCGTCTGGAGCTCCTCAACCAGCTCACAAGTCACGTCTGTTTTCTGTAAAACAATGGCACATTAGATTAAGGTCGTGGCACCATGAGTACTATTACTCCATATTTATTAAGCTAAATAGAAGTTTAAAAATGGGACATCGTGTGAAAGCATCATGAAATAGTTCTGTCATAATAATAATGATTAAGTATAGAGCAATCAAAAGGAAATTCATAACAGGGCTATTAATTTGAATCTTATTTGAACTCGTGTAATCTAACGAGTACTTGTATCAGTACTATGAAGAATGCAAAAAATGATTCGTTCTCCTGCACCACATATACTGTCATGCTATAATATAACTACCCTTCAATGTAATATTCAAGACATGTTAACAAGTAGACAATAGTTTGTATAAGTTCATACTTACTCTTTCCATTTCCACAAAGTCCAAATCCAATTTGGTGCCCTCGGCACCGCCCATTTTCTCTGTGACATACTGTAACAACGGAACGTGTGTGTAACATAGGTGGTTATATATACATACATATACATTAATCGCCTACCCTGCGACGCGCACACGTGGCCAGCAACGTGGCAACGATTGATTAGTGGTGATTTAACTATTGTGCAACAGGAGGAGTTAAGTGAATTATCGACGGCGTGACCTTAGGCGAGGCAGTGAAGGTCTAGGCTACAACAGGTGTGTTACCGCAGTCGATACGTGCCAGGCGAAAATCGAACATACGAGAACAAACTTCTAGAACTTGATTAACATGTAAGCGGTGAGGACAAGTACCAAATATGCAACAATCAGCAAGAAATCAATCACCGGAACAATATCAGTACAACAATGGGGGTGTAGCATTGTCGTTCTTACGTTTATAGCGTTGCATCGTGAACACCCACTCTTCATGCAATTTCGTACAAAGGAATTAAAGTATTGGACGGCTCGCTTAAATACAAAAGCTCCGGTCAAGGTTTAACCTTGACCGAATTTTGCCCGCTCGTTTAAAATACTACCAATGAGGGATGAAAATTGTACTACAGAAACCATCCGCGGCTGCGAGCCACAATTAACGCAGCCATTATGTTCAATGACTTTCAATTGTCATTTTATTGCAATAGTCTTTACACACAGACTTCGTAAACACTTCAGATTATGGCTCAATCAAGTGAATGGAGGAACTCAATTGTTGGTCATAATTTCCAGACACCTGAAGCATATAGTTTTATCAGTGTCCCATAGATACGTCGAATCCAAAACAGTGGAAGAAGTTCCAGTATTGCTCTAAATACTGGAAATCCTTTGTACATTAAAATTATTGCATTATTTGAATATTGTAAGGCAACAATATCCTCTGCCTACCTCTTCGGGGATTACAGGCGTGAAGTTACGTTTTTGTATGGCAACAATTTGATTCTTCCTTCGTTGACTTTATATCCAGAGAAATTAGGACTTAAAGTTCTATAAGTATTTTAATAAACTTTTGTTTTGCTTTCGCAATCGAATACCTACAAAAAAGACAAAAAAAATACCGACAACATGGAAAAATAACAAATTAAACCATATTAATCTTATTCACAATAACATAGGAGTTTCAAAAACAAGTTTGTAATTTGTCGTACTTCCTGTACAAAAGAGGTTAAATTGAATTCTGATTTAAGTATATTAGAGATAAGAATTTAATCCAACACTTACATTCAAAAACACTGAGATATGAGTCATAGGTGAAGTAGTTATTGGAGTCATACATATTTGTCAATGAGTTGTTACGAACGCATCACATAGAGCCGACAATAATTGTCGCTGCTTCCATCATCAATCATTTATTCGTTCCAGTGTTTTACCAGATGCTCCTCTCAGAAGAAAGGTTAAAAACCATAATCGGCCTCATTGTGGCGATCTTTTTCATATTAATTGATGTATAATAAATATTACAACTGAATATAGAGAAAAGCGCAATATTTGCAACGAATGACACCTGACACACTCCGACGCGCCTGAGTAGAAGCTTTTCATGTCGCTACTGAAAGCATACTTTGCTTTAATTGTCAGCAAATGTTTTTACAGCGAAAAGTAACAATGACATAGTTTTAAAAAATTTATACCGAGCATACACGTGCCCCACTTATGTTAAGGTAAGCTCTCTCGTTATAATCAACTTAGATTTAAATGGATTACCTATTAATGTTTCTTGGAAAATTCATATCTATAATTTAAATACCTACGAATTCGGCGGTAGATTAATATTTAGTATTATTTAATCAATGAATTTGAAACGAGATATTTTTTCATTTTTAGGCGATATCAATTACTTTGTTACGGAGAGCCAAGACATAAGTCGATATTATTGACGCAGGACGAGTGAAAACGGTTCTGAACATTCTGAAGGTCGTCATAATTGGGGCACATCGACAAATAGGGCGCCATGGGTCACGGTCGGATCCCCGGTCGCTATCATCCCCCACACATTTTACAAAGCACACGCATAGATGGAGTTTGAAAAGGATTATTATCGTGAACATTTTGTATTCGACAAATTGGCATCTGATAGTCGACGCGTAACTTTCCATCGACAATTTCAGGGGAGATTATCCAATAAGGAAAAATTTTTGTACATCAAAAATTCCAAGATGTTATTCGTAACTATTAAGGACATTTATAATGGACATATAGTTGAAATGTTTTTCAATTACAAATCTATGGTAATAGCTAAAATAACAAAATCCTTGAAATTGATTCCAACAATAAATATACAGGACATGAATAACAGCAATCGTTTCAAATGAAGAAATAAATTTATTTTAGATTTCACAAGTACTTTATTAAATTGAATCATGTGAAAACGAAAAAACATTATCAAGCTGCTCGTTATACCATTGTGTAAATAATAAAATTCTTAGATGTCGTAATTAACGAAATGCTTATCACCTCGACTCGGTCATACATACATCAAACTATTTGTAAACTAAAACTGCAGAGAACGCCATCATCCATTGTATGGGTGACCACTAATGTCAATCTTCAAAGGCGTTTCTCTACTTCGATTCTATTCATAACTTTCGCTATACATCAGTTCTCCAGACGTTATCGAAAACCGTTCGATGTGATTTCTAAATACGTTCGGCATACCGCTTAAAAATTTAAATTCATTTCTAATATGTACTGTACATGACAATATCGTACATTGTAACGACTCCTCAAGTTTGAAAGAGTTCTGTTCCCAGAAGTGGGACATTAAAAGGACGCAATTGAGTGAATAAACATTTTAAAAAATCACAATTATAAATGAAACAAAATATACAACACATTGTATATGTACAATATGTGCGTATTCGTAATACATATTATATAAGTACAGTAAGACACGTCTTTATTGGTAGAGTCAATAATATTTATCGCCTTCTCATAACGTTTCGATTATTACTTCAGATGTCTTCCACTTCAATCTTTCAACGAGTACGATAATTAAAGATCGTTACACAAGATACACCATTCCAATAGCAATTATGCTCACCGTTTCAAATTATGAGTAAGATGATTTGATCTTTCATTAAGTATGTATGGTACCAGTAATATGTATGTATGTAGCTTAGGGTGAAATAAAGTTGTGAATTTAAAATTCAATCATTTCACGTAACATCATGTGTGTAATCCCTAAAGAGGTAGGCAGAGTAGTGTAGTACACTTCCACATTTCACCGGTTTCGTTTATCTCCAACTTGCAAGGGAAAGCATATTGCCATACACCGAGTACAAGTCCAAACAACAACCTACTACTGGAGATTTAAAATAAGAAAAACACAACTGAATTATTTTTGTATTAAGAACATATTGAAAGAGCAGGCAACGACCAATCTCGATTAGGCAGTAAGAATAGGGTTCCTACTATACCTCAATTAAATAATTATAAGTTAGACTAACAAATGTAATCCTTCCTATTCAATTGTTACCGCCAATAAGATTGCTACTGAAAATAGTGTAGGTCACCTCTACCATACAGTCTGAATGTGATTTCAGACCTTTCACACCGTAACACACAATTACGTCGCCATAAAAACTGACTTAGTAGCTCTCAAGTCGCCCGGAGTGACCCGTATGCGCGCCACCGCACACGTGTTGCTGACTTTGCAGTGTTACCAGCCGGCGACGCAAACCGCATTACCCCCCACATGAAGTAGAGACGATATTGGCAAACCATCAATCATATCCGGATCTTCTCGACCGCAATATCAATATCTATTTCATAGTACAAACTAGGTCAAACATCTTCTATTTCCTTGCGAAAAATCTCTATGAACTTGTATATTGGGTAAGGCATAATAAAAATAAGATATTAATAGGATTAAGTCATTGATTCATCAATCAAAATTCGTTCGCCTAAAATCATTGAACACTTTATGTCTGAGGCTTCACTGTCGTGTGTTTATTGTAGATAAATATTCCCTTTTGTTCTGGTTGTTTTGAACGCATCGTGGCGTCTGTTACACAATTTTTTTGACATCGGCGCTAAAAAAATTGCGACATTATAGACCCATCAATCATATACCGATCCACCACAGCCTTATATTGATTTTACTAACTTCGCGACAGACTTGTTCGAGACATTATATTAATATACTTTTTTTTTATGTTCACTGTTTAAACATATTATGATAAATATGCCTAATATTCAATGTAACACTACTAGAAATATTGTAACTGTAATATTGTTATTATTTCTGACGGACAACGTAAGATATGGTGACATTAGAGGGTCATCAATCATGTTCCGATCTGCTCAAGCTCAATATCTTTATCTCCTCCAGCTACTTGCAATTCTAAGGATTTGGTCAAAGGTCAAAGGTTTGACAAGAGCCCGATTTTATATAACAAAATCTTATTTTTATAATATGTAAATTAAATTTGAAAAGAAACCGCTAAAATTACCGTCATTCGTTACCCCGAAGGAATTATCATTTATTCGTCTCTTGATTTCGATTCTTATAACTAAAATTTCCAAACATAGAACGGCTCGATGCAGAGAGGTTTAACTAATATAAAATATAATTACAATTTAAATTAATACTTTAGTAATTCTAATCTGGAATTCTGAACACTCAATTTAATCAACTCTATTACTTCCCGTATATTTTGAATATTGCTAGCTCTAAGGAAGAAGGGCATTATGTAACGGATATAGTCTACAAGCTTAGAGCTCTGAGCGAAATGAACAGAATGCTACGCCGAAATACAATTGAAGACCTGCTGAATGTTAAATAATGGCATTACATTTAACGAACTTTATATACATACAGTCATCCGGTTAATTAAAAAAAATTAATGGAAATACTTTTGTATTTTAAGGGTGAATATTCATGGTCAAATTTGACTATTTTGGTTTCAGTAACTTTCTTTATAAGATAGCTTTACCGGATTTACTCATGTCTTTAAGTTAAATGCAATAATGTTATGCATAGATGATCAATTGCACCTCATGTATTCTAAAGAACAATAATATAAAAAAAACTTATAGCTTTTTTCTTTAAGAGTTTTAATAACATACGAGTACATACAAGTTAACCAGATTTACTTATGTTTCTAAACATGTTTAATAGATTACAAGAAAAGTGATGAAATTCATGTAATAATTTTATATACAAAAATAGAACGGTAAAGACTAGTGTGATGATATAGTAAAATAATGGCAGGAAACTATCTCACCTTTTAACAAGTACGAGTACATATGTTATTTCCACTAACTAATTAGTTGCGCATACACTACAAAGTTGTTAAACAAAGTTTTTAATGTACGCTCATCAACTATTATAATAACTTATCAGTTAAATATTACATTATCATCATAATGGAATTATGTATAATTATTATAGGAAATGAAATCGTTAAAATGTAAAATTGATTTACACACATTCAATAGCAAAAGTATTCGCCTCGTGTTTCATTGCGAATTTAATTTGTTGCATAAACTTTCAATTGGGAACAATAACAGCTGAAAATCAATATTCAAGTGACTTGTTTCCAATTAAAATATCACACTTGTGCATATATTTTGCACAACTGAATTTGGAAGTTAATTAAAACGAGTTTTATTTGAAATTTGTCTCCTGAATTGAAAGTTTAAAGTATACGAATATAAAAGTCGGCTAGGAACTATTGTACTTGTACTAGAATCTTATCACTTAGGCAAAGTTTGAGGAAATTTTGCCGATAAACGCTAGGTGTTTTATTTGATCCTTTTCACAAAACTTTTTATTTCCAATGATTAAAGTATCCTGTAGACAATGTAAAAATTCATTTTTAATCCTAATATTACTATAATATTCAATAATAAAACGTAACTTACTTGATTTGCTTTGTTAATTTGTTTCTTGAGCCCAGCAAAAGCCATTTTCTTAACGTCCGTTTATACCAAGAATCTGCAAGATAATGAAAAAAGATTGCATTAATAATTAACAAACAATCAAAGTTTATTCATTACGGTTGTCCATAAGGAGGCAACGTAGATCTGTATATAATTATTTATTATGATTTTGTGGTGAAGCTCGATAGAAACTCCAACTGCCTCTGTCAGGGAATACGAAGAAAGTTCTAGAACAGGCGAGTTTGTTACTGGCAGCGTGCCACGCTCGCGGATCGATAGTATTCGTGGGTAACGCAAGTAACATTATGTAATCGGAGCCGGGTCAACAATAACGCTTGTTTAAAGCCGAGATGCATTAAAGCATTCACCTAATTACCCTCGATACTTCGAACTGAGCCTTTAAGATTATGAATGGGACGAGATTAGCGCTTATAATGGAACTACATTAGTGTATTATGTCTTTATATAACTATGTATGTATTAAATATGACTATAATAGTCATTGTGAACTATTTCTATTCATATGTGAACTTTTCATCGTAATAATAATAATATCATTTTCCTTAGAAACTCAAATCAAACAATTTATCTACAGTGTGTGGATTCTAACAAATGTCACGGTAAGTTGGTTGATTCGCAGTACTTTGAATTGAAGCATAAAGTAAATTAGAATTTTTAACTTTAATTCAAACGTGATTTGACAATTTGATATACGAATCGTATTGTAGAAGTCCAATTTATGATTAATTCAATTAAAAATAATGAAACAAACTGCGATCACGACGATAGCACAAGATTACATAATCATAAGAAAAAATAAAAACTGAATAGACTGGACAATTATTTATAGTTTTTTCATATCTGACCTAATGATACAACGGTAAAAATATTACATGAGACCACGCCTGTACGTCCCTGAAGGGGTAGTCAGAGGGATGTAGTACCTACATTCCCAAGATTCGCCAGTAACATACCACCGACGAATAGGGGTGAGTCACCGAGAAAATATTAGTAGTAACATCTATCAAAAAGATCTACTAAAAAAAAAGAACCATTTTAAATTCACCTTTCTGACCCAACTGCCTTATAAGAGGTGTGAGAAATTAAAAAAAAATCTTTTCCTCGTGCGTGCTTGAAACGAGTGGACTATAACTAATACGGGTTTGACATTTTTTGCGCTACGAATAATTTATTAAGGTCATACAATCTTATAATAACATTTAAATACCTATATGAAACGTATTAACATCCTATCAATATACATACAGTACGTAATATCATGCTCTAAATCCCCGAAGAGGTAGGCAGAGAAGTGTAGCACACTCCCACTTTACACCAGTTACGTTCACAGTTTTCCATCAATTCTCATAACAGCGGAAATCTCTACAAACAAATAACCTTTACATTTCAGTAACAACTTGGTGAAAATAACGAGAAACAGTACTGGACCCAAGCAAACGATATGCTTAGGTCAAGCATGACATGCTCGAATACTTTGAAAAGGGCACAGGGGAAAGACGAACCTAAAAAAAATATAATATGTCATCATGATCATGAACGAAGAACCTCAAAAAATCTTAATTCATGGCTGATCTAGACATTCTAGATGCCTCTTGCATTGAATACGTGTAAGGGCTGTTTATGCTGACGGCTCATCTTCACCGCTAATCGTCTCCACCGCAACACCGCCGACTGTTCGCTGACACGCTCGGGAACACCGTAACACGCTTTGACTTCACAATATTCAGAGATTGCTCTTTTTTAATAAAGTCCTCTTCTAATTGGAGCGCTGTTACGTAATACCTAATCTTCACGTTTTCTGCGTGCCTAACACACACCGCAACAGATATATGTATAAATAGTTCAATACGATATTTGATAAAAACATAAAAACTATTAGATACAAACGTAATATCATTAGTATTTCATGAATATAGCTATATCACGAATTTAACGAGAGTTTGATTACACTCAGTGTTAAAAGAATTTGAAAATAACATTGCGTGATACATTTCTATTGCTCTACTACCACTTGCTGGGCACAATTAAATTACAATTTCCTTTAAAATTCACCTTGTTTTGCTTGCATAAAGAGATACACGCGACATAAATATGATTATAATGATCTGCCGCATATTGAAGGTCGAAATAGAGTGCCGCTGGGAGCTTGCGATACGGTAAGACAAGGTCATAACAATCTTAAAGTAAATTTCTACTTATCGGCGGCCTCGTCTTCCCACCATCTCATTCGAATATAATCTCGCATAATTGAATTTTCCAGCAATTGCTAGATCGCTAAGCAGCGAATAATATGTCGTCGTTAAATGAGATTTAAATACTTCACAACATTTCGCATTTAAAAAAAAATTGGATTGTAACAGCGGCGCACGGAACTTGTTGAATTAATATTTACGTAATTACACACTACATCGCAACTAATAACAAAGAAAGAACACGTTTGCATCGTTAATGTTGCTCTCTCGTTGTGAACGACATTCACATACATAATATATATTGAACTTTTAAAAACAATAGCCGGTCATTATTAAATCTAAAAAATGATTGTGTACTCAATTATACCTGAACTCCTGTCTCCTTCGGCGATACTTATTTCACGATACACTGACGGCAGGGGATTGTAGCACGTAGATGGCTACGTACTGCTACGGCGTAGCAGTGGAACTGATCTCGTAGTTCGGGCGCGACTGAGACGGCTCGCAGCGCTATGCAAGTGCGCGCGCATGTTCCCTCCCCTCACAACGAGAACCCAATATCAATCCGCAATTCTATTTCGAAATAATTCACCTACATCCCATTTTGGTCGTGCTCATTAAACAGCCTAAATCTTGAATGCTAATTTAGTACTTATATCTCACAAATGAAATATATATTTCCTAGTTTGTAGCAGGAATTGAAAAAAAGGCCTCCAAGTATCTTATAAACATTGCGTTTGCGTTATCCTTATTATCATATTCCTGAATGTTAAGATTAAATGTAAAGGAAACAATCATTGACCATACGTTTTACGGATCGTATTATTAAAATATTGTCGCTACTAAATTAATAATGAGTGATTAACAAACGTCATAAACTCCGCGTAATACCCAATAACTTACATTATAACTTCCATAAAGTGTTGTCGTATATGGCATAACCATATATTCCTGTAAAGGTCTAGAAGTCCAAAGTTATACGTGGCGTCTAGAAACCACTTTACGAGCGAATTATTGATGAAGAAAGCTATCCAATGGGTTCGTAAAGAGACACGCACCGATCGTACAATTTATTTCGTATTGAGGTACTAAACCCTCTACGGCAGCGTTCAAGAACACCACGTACTACCAAATTTCTCTTCTGCTTTTGCCAACTAGATTCATTTTCGCCGACGACACCTTGAACATTTAAGTCCCAAGCTGCGGTTATATCGTCTCCAAAAAGGGATCTGATCTAACCCTTTCGAAGTAGGCACGGAGTGACAAATATCTGATGAAAATTAATTATACCTAGATAT
>DWFO01002079.1:0-14376 GCA_018246595.1 Mimoniades nurscia nurscia | reverse complement strand
CATTTTACCACCTATTCCATCGTGGGACTTAAAAGTAACTGGTGAAACGTGGGAGTGTTCTACATTCTTCTGCCTACCTCTCGGGGATTACAGGCGTGAGGTTACTTCTTTTTCTTACATTTTACTTTTTAAAATTGAAACTAATATGTGCTTTTATTTAATTCTCATATTTTGCCTTATCGAGATATACATATCTGCTTCAAAGTCAGCTCTACTATGTATAATAATACTACTTTGTTAAAGTTTTTATATAACGCAACAAACATAACTATATATCTTATTTTGTGATAATTTTAAAAATATACAACTATATAGCAATTAGACGAGCTATTTTAAAAAACCTAATTAAAATCATACATCATAAATCATAAATCATCATCATCATAAACACAACATCATATAGTTTTGTCATAAAATAACTCGTTCCGATATTATAACCTTTTTTGAAATGCTCAAATAGGGCACTAACATAATCAACGTAGAAACATCACCAGTTGAATAATGGCTATTTAAGGTATTACGAGCTGGGACTCGTTCGTTTTAAATCTATTCCTCTCATTACAAAAAGTTGAATCGAATGACAGAGATGAGATGCATGACTGCCGCTTCGTTAAGAGAAATGCAACTGTTAGCGTTTCCGTTCGCAAGCCGTTGCATATCCTTGCAGCGACTGCAAAAAGCCCGCTGTAAAAAGTCAACCGCACGATACTGAGGCTGCATTGAATAAGTTAATCAAATTATTATACGTACACGCTGTAATCAAATTGAATGATGTATTCAAATGGCGTACAATTATTTATGCGTTGGAAAATGAAATATTCATTGCTATCATACCGACTTTTACTAGCGATTACAAATTAGGATCAGATTCTTATTCATAAAAATTTAAAAATATAATAAATTTATGTAATAAATCGTTCGTATTGGAGATTGATGTATTACTTCAGCAATGTCGGTCCTCTTGTGATCTATTCTTAATTCCCTTCTTCTGTTGCTATGAGAAACTTTCATGCTACGTAAACAATATTGAGATATACATACCTATGTGATTTTGGTGATTAATGTAGCAGTAATTTTGAATATTAATTCTAAGTTTAACATTACAGGTCTAGTAATGGATTTTTATAGCATTGTTTTAGTGAAAAAAAACTCGAAGTGCTTAGAAGTAACTGAGCAATTGGCGGTTTCATTGGAAAATGAGTGGATTTCAAGTAAACAGACATCGAAGACAGCAAAAACTGCTCCGTATACAAACTGTACTTAAAGATGATTTAACTTCAAGACATCCACGTTACCTACACAAATATAAATTAAGTGGTGTTCTTTAGCATGTAAGTATCGGCAGATTCTAATAACATGGGAAACGTTAGCTAAATCGATTTAATATTTTTTAACTTTGAATAAAACTCTACTTCAAAAACTGTTAACTTCAAAATTATCATTAATAACATAAAAATATTAAACAGAACGTGCAATAAGAAGTCATGAACGCTTACTTTGTATTAGTAAATCCTTTATAGACTACGTAATGTACGTAACGTAACGAACATCATGCCTGAAGGCAGAGGAATGTAGAACACTCCCAGGTTTCACCAGTTACGTTTACGTCCCATGCATTTGGAATGTTTGGTGGGCCTATTACCATACATTGGGAACACATCCAGACTCCGAGCCACTATTAGAAAATTATTATTCTAAATTAGAAAAATCTAATAGTGCCCGACCAGGGTCTTGAACCCAGCACATCCCGATCGCCATTCACCCTTGCAACGAACAATACCAACGAGCTTCTAAACCAATACGCTGATATATTAACACCTGGTCCATCCTGAATTTTCTATTTTCTATTATCACTTTTCAATTGATTAATATATGTATTATGTTTTATTGATTTTAATATAGTTTAGGTATAACAATCCCATACGTGTATTTAAATATGAAATAAACAGATGAAATTTTTGTAGTCAAAGCTTAAATACAATGATAATTACCTTATTTATTAGATTTTATGTATCAGCAATGACTTCAAGGAAAGTCTATTTCAGGACCTTCCTGTTAAGTTTGAAGTTAATATATTTTATCAAGATACATATAATTAAAAAATCACAGACAGTGCACGATAAAAGATATTTCATTCCAATAGATAATTTTCAATGATTAATTTCGTCAATTAGCTCATGCAAAAGCAGTTTAATTTTTTTATCTTTACGACATGTAAATCTATTTTGCTGTTTTAATATTTAAATATTACGACTATTAGGGCTATCGCACATTTATAAATAGTGGAAATAAAACAGGAATGACTTTGGGAAATCTCATTATTTACATATATGTAGGTAGCTCGATATTTTAACATCTTACCTAATTACTTATTATAATGGCAATTTTGTTTATGCATAATGATACTACATTGACGTATTAACATACTATGCGAATGGTAATTTATATGAATAAACACTTTCAATGCCATTTGGTAAACACACCTTAATCGTCAGGTTTCCTCACAGAACATAGTCTGGCATCACTACAAAGATAATTACTATGCTGTTAAGAGCTCTACACAAATTTGATATGTCGAAAATTAAAAATGTTATCAATATCATCGACTGCCTCATTGGTCGAGCGGTTGCGAGCACGACTAATTGCTAGATAAAATTTGTGGTAGTGGCTTGGAGCCTGGATCTATGTGCGGTGCATGGCAATAGCCTTACCCCCTATTCCACAGTGGGACGTAAACGTAACTGGTGAAACGTGGAAGTGTACTACAGTCCTCTGCCTACCTCTTCAGGAATTATAGGGATTTAAAAATTTTCATACTCCAACTAATCTCAACATCGAAATATGTATAAGGATTGAAAGTACGGTTATTGTAGTTTGCAGAAATGACACACGTGCAATCGAAAAAAGTAAGTTAAGAAAGCCGACAAATGAAATCGAACGACATCGATCTCAATAACAAGGGAGTCGCCTGAATAACAATTTCATGGTATCATTAATCAAAACATTCAGACGTTATCGATACTTATGGCATGAAATAGTCGGGTGAATATTGAGCAACCTTCACCGGAAACGCTACCGGACAATCTGGCGGCCAATCTACCGATTAATTAGTTCGATCGGCGATACAATGCAGACAATGTCCTGCGATAGCTCACGGTTTTCGCTCACTCATCGCGGCAGCTGCTATGCATAGCGTGCATTCTAATAGCATATTAACTCGTCGTCCACGACTACTAATACTGTGTTCTATATAAAAACTATAACGATTGTCATTTCTACAGCTTTTGTCGTCGACAACTTAGATCTGATTTGTTTTAGTTACGGAAACGACGTTTTGGAAACGTCGAGACATACATAAATGTATGTTTAGTTACAATACAAATAGGTATCCTTTTTTGTACAATAAAAGACATAGAAACATATAGGTACAACAACATTTGTATTACCTATATCTGTTCGATGAAGAGAGAGAGAGAAGAGATGGAAAGTACACAAAAGGCGTACTCTATTGGTTTGAACCTAAAAATATTTGTTCAATTCCCACCGAGGACGTCTAGTTGTGTGAGCAGGACAAAGTTTTAAAGTCAATAATACGAGTAGGTATATGTAGATACAACATTTTGTAAATGTATAATGGTAGGTATAATTATCCTATTGTTAAAGTTGAGGCTCTGACTATTGAAAATCGGTGTGAAAATTCAAACTTTATTCAAAGTACTCTCAGTGCACCCTGAGTTGGAAAATTGAAATAGTTGATAACAAAGTATCTTCTGTAACATTGATAACAATTAATCCTCTGTTTACTCCAAATGACTATACCCACTTGAGATGAAGCATCTACCACCTTCTTGCAGCGCAGTACACGTCAAAAGACTAAATTCGACCCACACCAACTGTACTCTTGGCATTCCAACGGTGCATTTCAAAGGTAGCTTCTTACTGCGCACTTGTAAACGCGGGATTGAGCTTCCTTCGAAGGTTTTTAAGCTACGCTATGCCATAGGTTCCTCGAACGTATGTAGTATTAAAAGTCCCTTTAAGGCAGGCAACACATAAGTACCTCCACTTACATTGCAACTGTCTGTAAACGACGGTTACCACTTACCATCGGGTGGGCTATATGACTTTGCCATGCCTTATAATATATAAAAGCCACCGGTGTCTAATTAATATCTTGTGCACCGTTATCCTGTTTAGGAACTTAGAGACTAAAATTACAAGATGGCAGTGTGCGAAATGTCCTGAGATGTCATTATAATTATCACATATTGTATTATCCAAATGATCTACATTGACGGCCTCGTTACCCTTGTTGGTTACCCGTGCGACTACCGATCGGGAGATCCCGGGTTCAATTTCCGGGTTGGGCACTATTGGATTTTTTCTTATTTAGATTTCCCAATAGAAACTAGAGGTTTGGAAATGTGCCCGGTGTATGGAAATAGGCTCACCGCCTATTCCGTAGCAGGACATACACGTAACTGGTGAACCGTGGGATTATTCTGCATTCCTCTGCCTACCTCTTCGGGGATATCGGGCGTGATGTTACGTTATCTTTATTAGTAATAATATTAATATATTTAATACATTAACTTGGTTAATTAGGTAAAGATCAACTCAGCTCAAATGATATTCTCTAACTAGTGTAGGTACCTACTCTTTATATTTTTATACTAGCAATATACATTGACCAGTTAGTAATTGTTAGCAACTAATAGTTACTATTTGTTAATATCGGTCGTAATCGAGATTAATATAAACGTGGTTCTACTTCTGAATACTGATATAATCGCCTGTAGTACGGGCGTGGAAACGCAGCCACTCCGTCAGATCAAGACACAAATAGTTTTAAATACAGTTACTTTACAGTAGAAATATGTATGCCGCCGAACAATATACATAACCTGATACAACAGTAAACTTATAATGAAATAATGGGGTTGTATAGGTTCAAAAAAGGATATAAGATTGCTATCATACTTAAAAAGCTAATTGATAGTGCCACCTGCCTACATTATCGCAGACTTAGCTTGACAGGAAATGCAATAAATATAACACTTTAGCAACCGCTGTTTTGATTTCAACTTTGATTTCAACGTTGTTGAATGTCATTTACATAATTGTGCTACTACAGAAATTAGAAATTAATATAAGACATGCAATTATTGTAAGCAATCATAAACTTATATGTTTAATACGAAAATTATTTTGATGCTAATTTATTCCTTGTCAAATTGTCATATACATACTCGTGTATCGTAAGCCTTACTGGTAACTGTTGCCTCTCAGAGCAACGGAGTGGGAAGTTGAAAAATTATTTTGTAAACAAGAATAGAGACGATGCGAATGATTCGTACAACCAGGCCGAGGGGAATGGACCATGGTGTCAGACATCAGTCGAGGAAGTATCAAGTAGGGGGTACTGAGAGATTCTTACCCGTTGTGATACCTAATAGAGGTAGCAGATATTATGACAAACACATGAACGAATATAATATCACCAAATATGCCTCAGTCGAAAATCATCGTCAACATAAAACATCGTCGGTGCCGATTTATTATAATGCGTCATTTTGATACACATTTTTATAATTAATTACGGAATAGTAGTGCATACTTATTTTATTCCGCATAGTGCACAAAGTAACTGGTGAAACGTGCCAGTGTTCTACACTCGTCTGCCTACCTCTTCGGGGATTACAGGCGTGATGTTACTTTTTTTTGTTTTTTTTATTCCGCTGTAAACACTTTATACATATTTAACGTCAAGTAAAATAATAAGCATATGTTGGTACGTTTTAAGCAGAAACACGCTATTCAGTCCTCAAGAGTAGCAACGTCTGAGCAACTGTCTAAGATGAGATTGTATATAATAATTTCTAACTATAGGTATCTATATTATAACTATATAAATACTGTATCTAACAAAATAATCTAAATTTAACAAAGAATAAACGAGACATTGGATCTTTGTGAAAAGTCCACACTCATTTGTCGGATTTGTGCTTCATTAACATTTCTTAATGTATTCATCTAACTTTTAATAAAATCCGTTCCCGGACAAATGTACAACAATATGAGTAATACCATCTCATAACAAATGAGATTATAATAAAATAAAATTATGGAACCCTATAACATTACGCTGGTATTCCTCTGAAGTGGTAGGCAGTGGACTATACATATAGGTTCTATAATAAAGGTTGAACCAAATTTCATATACCTACTGAGCATAAATTGAGATGTCATTCTATTACTAGGAATTTTAAGTTACAAAAATTCAATAATAGTTAAGTTGACTCGGGAATTAAATTCAAGACCGTTGAATCAGTAGTCGCACTTGCAACCGCTAGGTCACTACATCAACCAGGCAGTCTATAATGCTGTCGAGACTAAACAATAAATTGACCTAGAGGACAACTTTGACGCTGGATTATGCTTATAATGCAAAAGCCAGTGAAATCAAACGTTAAATCTATTTTATAGCACACCTATTATCTGTTATACAGAATCAGTAATCTGACTCTATAGGTATACATATTTACTATGTATACATCGATGTCATACATGTTTACTGCCAATTTACTTAAAACATCTATGTACTTTTATGCATTGTATATATGTACATATTAGTATAGGTATAATTGTCAATATAGAAATACATTGAGAATAGCTACGCACGGAGGCGGTGTCGAAACTAGGCTATGGTAGACCCGCCTTAACATGAAATAGGCTTTTTGTAGTGATTGACAGAATCGGAGAGGACACTGCGCAATCCGACGCCGTCGGCACGGTGCAATTATATTGCGTTCTCTACACATAATTGTTAAATTTACATTTGGCTTACGTCAATAAACATGCATAAATAGTACAGTTCACAATTTCCTCATGTCAGAAATTGAGGTACAGAAATAATAATGATTATTCTTCTCTATTACGTTAATCGCCTTTAAGTAAACACAATATTATAATAGTTATGTAAATCGTTCTATAATTGAACAGTAATATTTTGGGTTCGCGGACAATTTGTTTTTGATTTCAATTAAACGTCAGGTTATATTAAAAATGTAATCAATAGGTAGTTTAAAGCTTTTTTCGTCGAAGTGGAATATTGATTTTACTATTTTTTGGCAAATAAAAGATTTGAACAAATAATAACAGGTATAGCAAAAAATTAATACAAATCATTTTAATTGTAATGTTTTTTGCTATATAATTAGCTATAATGAAAAAGTAAATAAAACAATCATGTTTTATACTTATCCCATAACGAAATTCAAATTTATTTAATCTTTACTTGTGTTTTACTTACCTTCTGTATTCAAAATACACTAATTTTAATATTAATGTCGGTATGATATTTCATTTACATATTTACAATTAGTATATGCATGTACATAATCTACCATTATCATACCTTCCTTTTATATTTTAATGCTTAAAATTATTTTTTCAATTAACAAAATGAAACCGTATTTTAAGTTAATTTTACATACAGTATTTGAAAATGATTAGGAACTATAATATAGAGCAAGAATTTTAGTTTTATATTGACTAAAAGTAACGTAACCATTATATTATTATTTTACTTTTTAAATTACCAGTGACTTACCGTTCGGTGATATGTTGAGCGGCTGAGCGATGGCGGCTGGCGCCGGGGGCGCCGGCTCCATCTTCCAGGGGGCACAGCACGAGGCAGGGGAGAATTCGGGCGTGGGGCCGCTGCCCGCAGATATCAACATGGTCGAGCCACCTCGGACGTCAGCATACGCACCAACTAAAAGTTCACTCTCAAACACGACTAGTCTCTTTTGCAATTGTCAAGCTCCTACAAGACGGACGACACTCGCCTAGCACGCGCTCGCTTGAAGCTCAGCCAGAACACTGAAGAGCGCGCTTGCCGTACCGGCGCGCCCACTCGCGCCTTCTCCCATTAGCACGCCTCGGAAAAAAATCACCGCCGCCAAACAATAACAAAAAACTGCCTCCACTCAATCGAACCTCCGTGCACCTCTCACTCTAACGCTCTTAATTCGATTTCCGAACGCGTCAGAACTACACCAACGCTAGATTCATTTGCAGCCTTCCGTCCTTTACGACGACTCAACGAACATTATACGAACATTACGATTCTTAGACTGACAAGTTTAAAGAACATTTTGCTGTGGCAATAATGTTTACGTTTCGACTTTACGGATCACGACGCGAATGAAACTACTCCTACTCACACTCGTTCGGTTCGGCCTAAGCTTAAACCGTATGAAAGGGACAGGTGCTCTACCGCCCGGTGGTAGAATTACGGTAGTGAGCACAGGTGATCTTTCACCATTTCTAGACAGCGGAGGTGTTAATATATATCTCTCTCTGTCTGTTCAGTAGCAATTCTCGTTTACGTATTGAAATAACAACATGGCAATAATTCACCTTTAATTAGGTGTAGTTCTAGTTAACCATGCTCAGCATTCTAATACATGCCGTAACGGGCGCGTTCCATTCTAATTAAATCGAAAATTACTAAGCGTTCTTCTTATGTTTATAACTCGATCGTTTTATGTGTTTCAGCGTGCATATTATGTATTTTTAATTAATTCACTTAGAGACTGATGGTTGTAGGTATTAAACAAAACTCGGCAAATATACCTATAGTTTAATTTTTCATACATAACTGAGTCACGAATGTAAGCGGTAGGATTTAATAAATTAATTAGGCATGCAAGCGTCATGTGGCATCTCGGTGCTTAATCTGTTGCATTAATGAACGCGAGAAGTAAAATCTGAATTAAAGGCTAATTGCGCCAAAGAAGCCTCGGGAAGAGTACTATACAAGGACGTAATTATAGTAGCACAAAACACACATTCACCTCTTTTTGTTGAATACATTATGCAGACGGTATCACAGCCAGCTTTTTACTTATAATTACAGGGAAAAGAGAATTGCCGGAAGGTCCCGGCCGAAATGCAACAGCCGTAGCACTACAGTTCTTTTTTCAAGTGGTCCCTTTGATCGTAAATACACTTTCTTTGTACTAGCTCTTTAATTTGTAGCAATCTCGATCGGCGTTGTGGTTTCCGTTTCTTCATACAATCCCTGTTATAAAATTTATTTGCGTCAATATTTCTTTGTAATTGAAATGCAGATGTTATAAGCCACTTTTTATTTGTTAACTTCATATCGAGGTGGAGCCTCGTATACCTATAATATAGAGCTATGCATATAACAATATATTTGAAGTAGAATAATTAAAAAAAAACTTGTAATATTTATGTGATACAATACCTATGAAATCAAATTTTATTATTTCGCCATAACACTAATGCCGACACTACAGCTGGTGACATGAAAAATACTTTACGCTAATAAATAAATGCGATAAAAGAATTATTGTATTTAATTAAATAATTATTGCAAGTAATGTACTCGTAGTGTACGTATTTTATACCTAACGGAAAATCACGCCTGTAATTACCCGAAGAGATAAGCAGAGAGATGTAGCACACTCCCACGTTTCACCAGTTGCGTTTACGTCCCATTATGGAATAGATGGTGAACCTATTGCCATACACTGAGCCCATACCCAGACTCTCAGCCACTACTAGAAAATCTGAGTAAAATAATCCGGTACCTAGGTATTGCTCAATTCGGGATTTGATTCCAGGACCTCTCGACCGGTTTGCAACCAACATGACAAACGAGTTTCTTAGTTATTCTTAAATTAATACCTATTTCTTAGTAATATCTTAAAATAAGTAGGTAAATTGAATTCTTAGTAAATATTATTTCATCTTGATTAAGTCCAATTATTTCTGAAAAATATCATTACATAGGTACCTACATATCTACAGACATATCTTTACGCCAGGTCCCTTGGAGGTTAGCCAGAGAGCATTAAGCAAACAGAATACATTATAACTAGGTATTATGAATATTTTTTGATTACACGTTCATTTTGTATGTATCGAGGACACATTCTTCAAGTGACTTTGCATATACGTACCATAACAGTCAATGTGTTTTAATTATAATAATTGTACATAACAATTGGCTAGACATTATGCAAATTGACTTATTGGTGTAGACTGTAGACAGTAAATTAATCCAATATTACTCATAATTGCTTGCTGAGGTTGCTGAGGAAATATATGAAATAATAACGGAGAGCAAACTGACAGCGTACAACGCGGCAATGGCCGGCGAACGCTAGAAGCAACTGAAATAGTCCAGCCTCAGCGAGGAAAGGTGATCAGTGAATTAGTCTCAAGTGTCTTATTAAAATTTATTAGGTACTTGAAAAAGGAACCTAAAGGATTTTAAACATTCCTGTTTTTTCCACAAGCGGGGCAAATTGGTGGGATAGAATGGTGAAAAAAAAAACGGTCAAAACATACCTAATACATGCATTAGTGTAGTTACAAAAAAAAATTTAGGTATTATTAGTTCACTACAGTTCAGCTTATAAACGCCAAATATGCAGCTAATCTTATAAATTTATGGCTAATCTATAATTATTTTAATAACTTTATGTACTTACCTAGGTAAACCTACCTTTAAAATGCAAAATAAACAGAAAGTATTTGTGCGGTTGCAACTTTTCCAAGTTTTACAAAATATTTTGTAAAACTATTTTAATAATTTCCACTTTTAACAAATTATTTCAATAATTCTAGCCCAATAACAATTAGGTACAGTTAAATTTGTTTTGTTTAAACATTGCCATATTTAATTTAGATTGCATTAATATTCCTTTTTCACGTGTATCTATAAGTAATTACCTATATGTATAACGTTAGCACAAAAATATGTCATCTGGATAAATTTTCATATGTAGGTATCTACCTGGGTATAATTATTGTTTTTAAGATATAAGTTTTTTTTTCAACTCGAAATCCTTTTTGAAAAAGTTGATATCATGGACCCAACAAATTCACAACGTGATAATTAATTTAATACCTACAGCAAATTATATCAATTGTTGATATTGTAAAGGTTATCAGGTTATTAATGACTTTGCCGATTACCACACATTTAGTAATTTCGTACAAAAGGTCTGAAAACTACATTGTTGCTATTGTTAAACTTTAATGAGTAAACGGTAGTTGAATTTTAATTAATTTTATTTCGAATAGATCACACGTTGCTTAAACATTTTAAAAACAAACGCTTACGCACGGTTATCAATTGCTTAATTAAAATGTGTACCTATTTGAAACATTTCTATGATTCTCATAGTGATTACACACACTGTGAACTCTTGATTATCTCTACCACTCTACATTTGCATTCAAACGTTCTTAATTTCGATTCCCGGCTGAGAAGATCTATCGATAATTCGGTGGTCGGTAGAGTTACATCTACATGTCACTCACGGAAGTGTGGCCGCTAAAACTATCACCAACATCAAACAATCGTTTATGTTCAAAACAATTTGTGTCTTAGTCGGAAAGACACGGCTACCAGTCCGACGATAATCTAAAGGTACCATCTGAGTTCTCAAGAGGTACAATGCCTCTGTAACTAGTCTCGATATCAGCCACGGGCGTATATAAGCTGCAGGGCACACTTGTGACTGCTGCTTGCTCATTTTATTCTCATAAAAAAAATTACTTAGACTAAGTACACAGCCGTGTCAGATCTAAGTGTTTGATTCATTTATCTTTCTGCATCATCAAAGAGAATTTGTACGTCAAACTATGACTTAAAGCGTTAATAAGCTTGAAAAATTATCTTTAAACACCGTCTTATAAGTCTTCGCAATTATTGATAAACCGTATTCTATGTAAAGGAATCCATAGCTAATATTCTCAATTACATGAAAACATTTATATTTTTTTATGTCAAACAATCTATGGAGGAATGGAAATATAAGCGAACCTTAGAAAATAAACTCAAAATTGGTGTACAAAAATTTGCTTTCCAGGGTCTCAATTTGTCAGCGCTCAGTAATTAGAATACAAATGTACTTGGCATTCAAATCACCTGATTAAATAACCTATACAATACAATTTCAACTGATTCGACGAGTATCTCACGTTACGTAAAGATTATTATGAAATACAAGTAGATAAGTGCTTTATCGGAAATATAATTAGAACCAACTATTGGTATCTCCGAAATCGGTACCAATTAAAATCTGTTTATCTTCGGCGCGTGAAATAAAACATCGCCGCTAGTAAAACGATAACTGTGAAGGCGTTATTGGTTGTACCGCGTGTATTATTTTTTATTTTATTTTATTTCGTCCCCCGAGAGCCTGTGTTCCAGCTCCACCGACAGTCGCCGACAGTGCAGGATTTAGTGGCGAGATAGGGCGTGGGTGTCACCCTAATGAATATATTTATTTGTGAAGGCGCTCGCCGACTTTTATCTGACGCCGCGACAAGTTGCTATCTGAAAACTATATAAGTGCGACCCTTTTACCGGACGAACAGTAATGTACTAAAAATAGCTACAAGCGCAAACAGAAAGTTATTATGATACATACATATTACAACATATCACTTACCTACTATTATAATAGAAAATTGCTTTAACACTCATTCAGAGAGGAAATCCGTGACCAATAATGGGACGTTTTAAGGGTTGAAGAAATAATCTTCAGGTATATTTATGTGAACAGTATTTAAAAACACTTAAACGTGTAAGTCGCTTAAAATATTCTCTACTGCTTTATACACTTCTACCTACCACCTACCTACCTAACTAAACTAATATCCTCACACACACCAATTATTACTTTTTCAAAACCCTTTCGGCGAAACGAAAACATGTATTTCCAATCTAGTTTACAATTTACCGTTCGGTTTCATAAAGAAAACTGTGAGAATAGGAAAATCCAATACCAAGACCAACCAGTGGAAGCGTAACGATTATGTCAAGGCTTCTTTTCATAAAAAAATTTAGATCAAGAAAAAATACAACAGTCGCAGTCCACATTTGAATGGATAACCAATTATAAGAATCTTTGACAATCTCTTACTTAGAAATAATTAAACCTAGCGAACAGGCGGACGGGCGACCTAATGATTACAGGACACCGTGGTCTATGGGGCCTATGGACATGTTTAACACCAGAGGAGTTGCCGGAATTGCTCCTGTATAGAGCTCTTCTCATCTCTCCTCTCCTTTTTACACTTCCCTCTTAATGAACCGCATTGACATAGCAGTCCGGAAATATCTCAGAGGGAAGTTCATTCCAACTTTCTTGCTTTGGAAGTCGTTTCGAAAAACCCTCGGTTTTAATATTCATACCTATTGTAGTCGACAAACCTCATCGGGTACCTACTCGAAACAAGTGAGTTTCCACCTGAACAAAACCCAGAGAAACATCCGTCCATAGTAACAGAAAGAATAAATCGTGATTTCTGTTTAAACTTTTAATGTCACATTAAGCCACACAGTTGGTTGGCGGTTGGTTTTTTTTTAATATTATTATTTCATATTATTAAATAACATGTTATTATTACAGCTTGTCCACAATAGTTCATCTTCATTACAGATATATGTAATTGTAACTAACATCTTGAAACTGTAATTAGATATGTTAGTGTGTTGACGTTACTTATGCAACAATAATTGAAATGTTAATATTGTTGCCGTTATATTAATGTTGTTATAATGTGCTCTTACATGTAGTTCAATTCTTCTACATTTTTTATTATATAACATTATTATCTCTGTTTTTATTTGATATTTTTAAACTGTGTTGTTTTATAATATCATGTATGTATCAATAGTTATTCATAACGTAATTGTTCTACATACATATAATAATGCTTCTTTTCATTTCAAATTTTATCGTGATTTAAAATGAATTTATATATTTTTCGCTACAAATTAACGTGTCGATTTATTATAAACCAAAAAGCAGTGCGAACAATATCATATCAACATGACAGTAGGTAGGTATAACTCTGATTAAAAAGGTAACCATCAAAAGATATCATTTCTAATACATAAACGTTTCGTAACACAACTTACTTATACATTTGTCATAAATAATTTCTTGCTTGGCTTCGTAAATGAGTACCGTAACTATTTCATTTAGACAAAGTCGTAATGTATGTTCAGTTTGTTTAATGACTACGTTCACACGTCACAGCACACGCTCTGCTCTAACAGTGTTTGTCGAGCAGACATTACTTACTGGGTAATTGGCATTACCTCCCACCCATCCGCCCGCGGCGGTCCGTCACACAATACGCCGAGGTGTCACCCGGCAACACAATGAACGATGACACCCACAAACGCATCGCGACCGACATTCAACGCACGCGAACAGCGCCACCATTTTGTCTTGACACCTCCCACCATCCCTATTCTAGACATAAAACTTTGCCATCGTGCGGTTAGAATTCTTTTGGTTTATTTTCAGAGGTCTG
>DWFO01002078.1:0-14377 GCA_018246595.1 Mimoniades nurscia nurscia | reverse complement strand
GGGGATTGAGCTACTTTCATTAAAAACGCAAACTTTTTCGATGGAATATGTCCCGAGCGCAGCCTTAGAGCTGTCTTAGTTGTGTTACGGTTAAGGTTGGTATTTTCTATCCATGAAATCAGTGGAATCTGTGGTTGGATGGTTCTGTACCAAATCCCTTTTTCTTGGGATCTCTCATTGAAGTATTCCTGCCACATGTGTCTGCATTTCCTATTAATCAACCTGATGTAGTCGGAGTAAAGTGGCACCACACTGTGCAGAATACCGTCTGCAGCGGCTTGTTTAGCAAATAGATCCACCTCTTCGTTTTCCTTTAAACCAGTATGGGACGGAATCCATTGGATGATGACACGTTTGTTAGTCTTCTGTAGTCTGAGGATTGATTCCAATATGCGGTTCCTCAATTTGTGTTTTGTAATTTTATATCATTGTATCGCTTCTCTAGGGCTATAAATTGTTACCAAACCGAGTGATATTGTTGTAAGCGGAAATGGGCAATGTTAAATTACTGTGACGAAAAAAAGTACATGAACTCTCTTATACAACAATAATACATTAGAAAATCAGTGTTTGGATAACATTTCCGCTGTTCCGTTTTTTAAAAAAACATTATCTAAATTTAACACTTAATATACACATATATATACATAGGATTTTTACTGGTCGGTTGTATCCGTAAACATAGCACGCATTGGGGCACTCGGGGCGATCTACATATACTGCTATATCGTTTGCCATCAACGGTGAAGTTGTAGAAGTTCAATAGTCTGCAAATGGTCGTAGCTAGAGTGAGATGTATGCGTGACGTCTGTCTCGGGGTGTGGCTGAGCTTCTCCGTTAACTGCACGTTGCTTTGACTCGAATGAAAATGTTTTCTTACATCTGTTATGTTGCATACAATAGGTCTTATTACTGGAACTATATTGTCAACTCTCGTAATGCTGTTACCAACGCGACTAACATTAAACTCGTAAGAATAAGAAATTCCTAACAATACGTCGACAATAGGGTCATCACAAAAGCCGGCTGCGCCTGACGGCGGTGCGTGGCCGACGTGGCCGGTTCCATTGGCGGGTCGGCTCGCGCCTCGGAACTCGTACGGGTGCAGGGTTCAACAGTCGGCAAATGGCAAATTGCACTCATCCTACGCGGTGACAATAGATACATTTCGTCGTCGGGCCAGGGTTGGCGCGCGTTACGTTTTTTTTTATATCCAATTCAGCTCAGTCAGTACAAGTGGTTTCGTACAAGTACAAGTACAATTGTTTGTTTTTTTTTTATTTATATGTCGTAAGCAGGATGTGTTCTAATTTATAAAGAACTTTGTATAATACGTACGTTGAGCGAAAGTTACAGTAGGTGTTAGATATAGCCAGTGTGACGGATGGTATGTATCGCGTAATAATATATTGAACCATTTCTAGAATTTGTTTTAACGAAAAAAAAATTTTTTTAAACCCCAGAAAGCGAATGAACTGATGCGCTGCGCGGTCGTGTACAGATAATAAGTAATGCTTAAAATATTAAACGCGCGTCTTAAAATTATTAAATGAACAATTAGTTATATGTAATTTAATTTCGGTCGTGGTATGTACATTATGATATATTGATGTTCGCAATTGTAATTATGAGTAGAAATAACTTAAAATTCATGTGTATAAAATCCCAAGGCCCAATTAACTGAGGCAGTTGCGTGAACATCGCCATGTGATCTCGTCGAACGTTACGCAATGCGTGCGTAATTTTTTGGTAGAGTCCAGATTACGTAACATGCAAAGATAAAACGTAAACGTAACAACACGCCGCTAATCTCCGAAGAGGCAGGCAGAGGAGTGTAGCACACTCCGCTCCGACTATTCGTGTTTCCCAGGTTATAAAACCATTTTTAAATAAAACTATAATTATGTAACCAAACGACTTATATACTAGGTAGGTACTCGTATTTACCTATATAAAAATTATACTTTTGCAACTTTGTTATACCCAGATCCATAACAAGCATTCCTTCATCACACATATATTTATTCCAGCTGGGAATCGAACCCACGACCCCCGGAACGGCAGTCACGTTCACTAGCCACTGAACTACTTGGCCGAACGTATAATTATGTCCACAATGTGTAACAATGTGACGTGTGACAACACAGTACAGATTAAACCACAGTCCAATAACAACAATAACACATTTCACGCCTACAGTTGCTGATCTTAGTTTTGTTGCGATGTTGTTATAGTGGCTGGTCGTTGTAGAGTAGCAGTGGTTCGGAGTCTGGACGTGTGTCCCGTGGGGACGTAAACGTAACTGTTGAAACATGGGAGCGTACTACGGTCCTCTTGAAGGTTTACAGGCGAGATGTAATTTTTTTGTTATAATATAATAATAAAAATAATAATCTTTATTGTACACCAATAAAAAGTTTACAAAGAAAAAGTTAAAAGTAAAAATGTTCAAAAGGCGGCCTTATCGCTAATTAGCGATCCCTACCAAACAACCTTTTGACTGTAGAGATGAAAATATCAGGATAGGTGGTGGTAGTATATATTAGTACCTACATAATAATCTTTTGAGAACATGTCAAATAACTACGTTTCCTGTTGTGTTTGTCACTTAGCCGGGAGTCTCCCTTACACGCTTGAAGGAGATCTGTCGCGCGTTTTAAACTTTTTTTACCAGTATCGTATAAATATATATTATGAACTTAGTTCTACTATAAAAATAAATTATGTATTAAAAAATTCTTTATCGGTTAACATCAAAATTGGTGAAGATTGATGTGTTGTATTTACAAAACATTCTTGGACTCCCTAGATGAATTAATGTTGAAATAAACTTAAACTTAGGATTCACTGCTGTCGAATAAAAAAAAAATTATTTTATTGTTGTACCTACACTCAAACGAAGTTCCTTGTGGAAAATGTAAAACGCTCATAACAATTTTTTGCTCTGAATTAGAATCGAACCGCCAGGAAGAGGTGTGGGGCCTTCAATAATCATAGTCACGAACTAGTTGATCAACGGTCATTAAACGTTTTTTTTACCCGCATTCAATAATGTCATATATATTTTGTGACAGCCCTACTCTACGTATCATCTCGTTGACTGTAACAAGATAATTCGTCGTGTTGCGTACTTCGCACCGCCGCCCTTCCCTCTAG
This sequence comes from Mimoniades nurscia nurscia, assembly GCA_018246595.1. Classification (NCBI taxonomy): domain Eukaryota; kingdom Metazoa; phylum Arthropoda; class Insecta; order Lepidoptera; family Hesperiidae; genus Mimoniades; species Mimoniades nurscia. The sequence continues at coordinate 11,221 of DWFO01002078.1, read as the reverse complement.
GCGACTTATGTCACTGGAACAAAGATAAAAGACAGTGGCAATCTCCTTTCGACTATCTTTTAAAAGTAACTTAAAGTAACTTATACAATATACTTTTCGTTTAATGTTTTTTGGTCTTATGGTCAAGGCCATAGTCTGCCACGCTGACCAAGTGCGGGTTGGCAGACTTCACACGTCTTAGAGAACAATTTGAGAACAAGGTCTTATTATATGAATAAAATTTTAAAATCACTCCAAATTTAAAAAAACATTGCTCAAACAGTTTCAAGATAAATAAATAATACATTCATGCGAATACTTATCATTGCACGTGTATGCTCACGACCTGTCTATTGTTCACTCTGTAGATCGATCGGCTTAACGCACGTGTTGGGTCCCAGCTATGTACATATATCGGGCCCTATTAAGGTCCTTCACGAGCTCCGCGCCAATCGTTGCGAAGTAGCGACGGACACAATGCCGTTGCCTATTGTTATGATTATAATAATACGACTTTTCTTCAAACTATTACGTGACTGAACTTTTGGGTCAACTGTTTAGTGATTCTGGCTACTGGACCAGGGCTTATGGGTTCAATTCCCATTCGGGATAAACATTTGTACATTGAGAAAGTGTGTTTATTATGTGTTGTGGATATTCAATTATTTGTAAACGTATTTGTGTTAAAATGTGTAATATATTTTTTATCAGACGTCCGTCCAGCTACTGTAGTACTGACTCTACCTAGACTACCGGGACTCGGGTGGCTGTGCCTGAGTTGTCTCAAGCTATCATAATGATGCATATATTTTTGACTTCGCAACACTCATGTTTAGATCGTTTCACAACGGAACAATTACCAATACCAACGGAGTCTCCGGAATTTCTAGGTAGTTTAGGAATCTAGATTTTCGCACTTTTGTATAACAAATTTTCCATTATATAGGTTAAATGTATTATGAGCCAAAAAACGACGACGCTGATACAGTTCTTCAGAAGGAATCACATGTTCGGCTCGACCAAGACACCTGAAAGTCTTAAGAGAGACATATATAGTTCAGTTCCAATTAGTGTAATTGTTGTCAGTGGACCACTCAATTATTTAGTATAGTCACAACCTTGATCTATATATGCAAGTATGTGCGCGCGTGTGTGTGTGCGTGTGTGTGTGTGTACAACGCGCGACACGCACACGTCACGCAGTTGGTAACACCGCTGTTCGCCGACGAGCGGAGCGGGGGCTCGGCGGCGGCACTATCTCGCCGCCCGGACGTGTGCGTCCTACCAATCAGCTGTACAAACATGGCACTTTATCGAGTTTATTCATGAATTAATATCGCTCTATGTTGTAATACATATCGTGCTGAAGGCCATGCGTATTGTTTCATTGACGCTCCGTCCAGCCTCGTTGCTTGTTTCATGTCTGCGCTGTTCTCGAAGCGTTCCAGGTTCGATTTTCGACTCCGTTCGTATATATACTGTATATACATGATGAGTTACGATATATCTATCATATAAACTTATTTTTGTACTCGATTTTCTTACAAGGCTGTATGTTTGTTCGTTTATATTGATTAGTAGTATGCATAGACAAACGATGTAATTTAACAGTGATATGTAGAATTGTTCCGGGAGGTAATAAATATATTCCCGTGTTAAGTGGTGTTCCAAGTGCTGTATAGATCAAAGTGAAGCGGTAAGTAATAGTAATGAGACGTTAAGTAAGCGTCACCCGTCCGCTACGAGACGTCGCACTCTGTAAACGTTGACGCGACACACTAAATGTTAATTTTACAACAATTTTATGATGTCGACTTTACGGGTTCAAATTATTCACCAGACATCGTTATTCTGTAGATAATATAATCGTTAAGGCCTTTTTCGTACTAGGCGGTAGAATTGTCCGCTTACGATTATATTTTACGACTTTGAGTTTAAGATCCTTTTTTTTGCAATCGACGTCATAGGTATTATTATCACTACTAGTGTTGTATAAGAATGTAATGAAAATTAATTTTTTATTTAAATATGTAGGTACTTATCTAGTAATACTTATTAATATAATTGTCAAAAATTTCACTAAGTAAAATTCTACACTAAATTTCCTAAGAAAGGAGACTTATTCGATAAATAACGTGGCTCGGTGTTTGGATATGTGCTCGGTGCATGGCAACAGGCTCACCACCTATTCCATAGTGGGACGTAAACCTAACTGGTCAAATGTGAAAGTGTTCTTCATTCCTCTGCTTACTACCTTTTCGGGGATTACAGAGCGTAATATTACGTTTTGAATATTGCACTCATGTTTAAAAAAGCTTTCAGTCTTATTTTAATATAATATTGGTTACATTCATAGCGTACTCTACAATCATTCGTTTAATTAAAGATTTTTTTATCTTCACTTTTATCTACACATTATTTTATCTTTTACTCACTATTTTTATATAACAATTCATGAATTATTTAGATATAACACGAATGTATACAATACGCAGTCAACTTTTAATAACTGATGCTTATTTTCAGTGTAAATATTACACACGCAGTTAGCCGTACATCGCTCTACGTTTGCAGAGCCCTGTAATTGAATAACATCCAACTGTCAACTATTATCTGGCGGCTATAGCGCGAGTAACGAGGGAAAAATCGCTAAATAATCACTCGGTCTAACGACGGACACCTACACCTGTACACGGTAGAATCGGGCGCCTAAAATGTTGCGTTGCCGTTCCCTAGTTCATATTATAAATTGTCAGGGAATTTATCATTAGATTTATATTTATTCATTTTCTTTAAAAATTTTCAGCTTATAACATAACATGAAACGTGTAATTCCTCGAAGTGGTAAGGGAAGTTTTGTAGTACAGTCCCAATTTCATCCGTTGCGTTGTACGATTCTTGAATAGGGCGAGGCTACTGTAATATAAAAGAATACTGAGCACAAATCTGGACATTCCAAACTGCCACTTGGAATTCTGACTTGTATTTAAGTTTAACGAATTAGTGTAGCGCGTTTAATTGCAATGAAAATAGTGTTAATAAATATTTACATCGTTATCATTCCTATTCATTGAACCACGTTTGGATGCGAGTACCCGTCTTATTCTAGATCTCCGGTAGCGGTGAATTAAAGCCATGGCCTAACATGTTGTCGTACTCCCATTTTCCGACTTTACAGGCCTTAGAAAACTCATAGAAAATCTCATCTGTATTTATTTCCTATTATCGTATGAATGTGTATTGCTGCTTTCCTTTTTTTTAACTCTTACAACTCCGTTGTCGCCGTATTTGCGACATTCAACGCTATACTGGCATCTAGGCTGGAGTGGAAAGAGTTAAAATTGGGAGCCTCGTTAGTCGGAGTGTGGATTTGTACTCGGTGCTAGGCAATAGGGTTACCTTCTATTCCATAGCGGGACTTAAACGTTACTGGTGAAACGTGGGAATATACTCCTCCTCAGGGATCACAGGCGTGATTTTGCTTGTTTCTGTCGTTAATATTGAAGTTTGATCGCCAATGATTCCTGTCACGAATAAAGGCATTAGCCATTCGTGTGAGAGAAACTGTAACTATTTTTATAATATAAAAAAATTAAACACATCATAAATAACAGTAATTATTTTTATAATATAAAAAAAATTAAACACATCATAAAGTTGTGTTTGTCAAAATAAATGTACATTACCAAAATACCTGTTACTACAGAAAAAGTTGCTTACGCAATGCCTATTTGTAATTTCTACTTTTTTGCGTTAAAAGAGCTCGTTCACAGTAGTTTTAAGATTTCACGGTACCCTCTCAAATGACATTTAATTAACTTTCAATAGTTAGGAGCTTGTTTTACTTTCGTCACGGCCACTACTTGTTTACTATATTTTTGTTTTTTTCTACGACTTTTAAGCTTTAGGTTTTTCGGTATTTGTGATTTTTGCTCTCTATTTGATTTAACATATATCAAGATAAATCGCTTGTATTGCATGCATTTTTAAACGACTAAATATGTAAAATGGATCTTATCAAGTATTCACACACATACCCGTGAAAGTCCGTCCAAAACACGAATTGTAGATGTTTATGCGTTAAACACAACTAATCTGTTTTTTTAGTTTTGTAACGATGCAAACCTGTTTTGGTTTCATTTTATTTTTCTGTGTTGTTTGTATGAAAATTTTATTGCGCCACTTTTCCAGATGAACGAATGAATGTATTATTTAATTATTCGATTAAATTCAATATTAAGTTATTGTGTAAGTAAGTAAATTGTTAGTGAATAATGTTCAATTATTTACCGTACCTATAGTATAATAAGTTGGCAATATAATTTGTTTTATCTTAATTTTGTTTATGTGGCATTTTATACGTTCCCCGGACCGAGGTCACATGTTAGGTGGTATGCGGTATTAAAGAGATTACATTTTATTGTTGTCGATGAATTGGGATTTTTTTGTTTTAATAAGATACTTCCTTTGTAGTGTCTTCTTTTGTTTGTTTTTCTCGTGTTTGTTTTCAAATCAGTTACGCGTCAAAAACAGAAACTAGACAAGAAAATTACTCATTTTACGCTCTGCACTTAATAATGCAACAGATTTTTTTTTTATATAAGAGTATGTGATAGTCTGGGTAGCTTTGTCCACGATCCCCTCTGATGGAAAGCGCGGATGTGTCCTAAGTTAAACCATGCGTAGAAAACACCACAATTGATATAGGCTATTCACATTAATACATGAGCAGTTTACTCTTTCAATGCTTATCAGCTGTCACTAAGTTACCCTAAACCCATTAGCACCGGGTTACGTTGTCTTCACGAAATCACATAAAGTTATCATTCCCCGTCCTCTTCTATACATAGAGCTCTCCAATAGCATTCGATCTTCAGCTTTACTTATCCAGCCCCCGGCATCCTTTTGGGGTGTATCGTCACTCCACCCAGCCGGAGGGCGTCATCCCACTAACTTCGCAGTTACTCCAGCGTACTGATCCTTTGTATCACATCGATAAGTTTATCACCTACCCAATGACAAACTGTGCCATTAGACGTTTACTCGGCTAACAAATTGTATCATGTATGCGTAAATTGATGTTACAAAAAAACGAAGCTTTTCTTGACCTGAAATTAATTATACATACATTCTTCTCGCCAGGGTTCTATTTGATCAAGACATGCGAGTCTTGAACTCCCTCGTCACCTGCGTCCAACAACATTTGCATTGTATATTTGCTTCGTTTTCCTTTCATCGGCCATTTTCTCAACATTCCCGAACCATTGGAACATGTCCTTTCTCATTTTTACACCAATGCCCTCTTTTATTCAAAACGATTAAAATTTCAAATTAATCAATTCGTGTTTATTTATGCAATGTATTACGCAAAATGAGGTAAAAAATACTTCTCCGAAACCATACGATTGACTGCCTTTGCGCCGATTTACGTCACTCTTGTAAATTAGCGGACTATAGCCGTCCAATAGGGTTGCTGGAATGGCTTAATAAATAGTAGTTTTGACTGCTTCGTTGGCCGAGTGGCTACGAACGTGACTGCCGATCGAGAGGTCCTGGGTTTAAATCCCGAATCGGATGTTATTGGATTGTTCTAAATAGAATTTCTAGTTAAAATTCCTTGTAGTGGCTCCGGAGTCTGAATTTGTTCAGTGTATGGCAATAGCCATCGAGAAACGGGGGAGGATGGAAATGCAAATTTTGTGTCGACCCTAAAATGGCTGCGTTTAATTTCGACGTGTTTGTGCCGTGTTGTGTGTTATGAATTATTTTCGCTCCGCGTCGGACTTTACGTTCTGTAACCAGTTTTTGTTTTTTCTCGAGTTAGAGCTTTATTTAATAATCAACTATTGCGCGCGCAGATTTTAGTTTGATGCCGATGTTTTTTCGCAACAACTTACACATGCACACGAACACATAATGCGTCTTATTTTTATTATGGCGGTCATCGACGTAAAGTTATTCATCCATTCATTTAATCGTGGTTGGCTTTGAAATTATTTTGTGCTTGTGATTTTTTTTATGCGCGCTTAGTTTTTAACGTTTTTGTTTTGCTCCAAACATTATATATTAAATGTACATAATACATTTACCACGGCGTCTAAGTGTATATAAAAAATTCGCATTCATACAAGTGTATTGACGTCAATATTAACTTTTAGTTTGACTAATTTCTTGTTTATAAGTTTTATTTATGTGTATCCGGTTATATGGTTATAAGGTTTTTTTTATACGACTGGTTATTCTTTTGATCATGGATTATATTAATCGTACGTATTACGGAGACGAAGGAATTGTCTGTATTTTAATACTCAAGTCAAATATCAATACTGCATAATATTATTTTGTCTAGATTTTATTGAAGTAGGTAATAATTTATTCTACAGTTTAATAATTTTTACTGTACAATTGGTTTCGGTCTCCGTGTGGCTGGAGTTCATTGTGCATTCAGATTGTTTCAATCAACCGAACAGTTGTCTCATAGCATTGGGCCGTTGCGCGTTGATCGATTTTATGATGATATATCTAATTTTGAAATAATATAAAAAATCATCTTATTCTTATCGTATCATCACGCCAGGTCTTTCACGGGGTAGACAGAGAGCTCCTTGTACCAAATAACTCTATCGATACCCATCCGACGTGCTTTTTCTATGTTCGTCACTCAATTCATACATTTATTTCATAATAATTTATATAAGAAACATTTAAAAATACCCCTTGCCACCCGTCGCCCGTGTCCACAATCTAGTTGGAGTACGCGCATTGACAAATAGCGTAGACTTCACACTCTCCACGGCCTGGTTCTGTCAGATGTGAGTGCGTATCTACGGACGATTATGTTTACATTTCACCGCCGCACTGCTCACGCGACCTTCGTATAGTCCCACTTGTCTGTTTTCTTATAAATTGAACCACTGAGCGCAGAACCTCGCATCGATTATACTGCTGTCCACAGGCGGCCAGGGCATTTAGCTGTGCCTATTGCCATAAACCCTTCACAAACGAAATCTCCGTGTTAGGTACTACTGGAATTTTCTAGTTAGAAAAACCCAATAATGCTTTGCTTGACACGGGGATCGAACCCAACCCCTCACGATTAGAAATTGCGCTTGCAATCAGTGACCAACGCGACAGTCAAAATACATACAAAATTAACAACTTCTTAATATTCATTACATATTAACAACAGGTCCGTATAATTGCACGACAGCTAACTGTAACACAAGCTGCGCGTAGTTTTTATTACAACATGTTCATTGTAATTTCGACGCTAGAGCACGAGCAACTCTTGCAAAATAATAGATGGTTAAAGTAAAAAAAAAAACCGCGAGATTATTCAGCGAAATCGTAAATATGTTTACATCGGCGCTGATAGGACATTGAACCCGAGCGAACGGCTATGTATCCGAGCTAGTGTGTTAGGTGTGTGCGCGGAGCCGGCAAGAGTGGTCCGTGGGAGGTCGGTGTAAACACCAAATTCCTATGAGAGCTCGGTGAAAAATGCAAATTGTTTGCGAAAAACGATTGATAAATGGTACACACAAAGTGACGCGCATCTCCAAGTGCTGTTTTGAAACTCATATAATATGTATTATGAAAAAGAAATTGAGATATTTTACTAAATATAGTTTCTCTCACCCTATAAAGTAGGTATATAGTAACTACGTAAGTTAGGCCTTTATCGACGTTTCGTATTAATGAAACCGAACAACGTACACAAGTACCTACTTTTATTAGTTTCTCACCTGTTAGGTTACAAGAGTTAATAAGTCAACAGCCTTGCACAGAGGCAACTTTCCGATTCAATAAATTACTTAACAGTTCTCAGGCGAATGCTATTGAAGAAAACCGTTGAGTTAATCATACTAATCCCCCCCTCCTCTTCCCGCACCTCCCCGCCATCTTAGCTTACACTCATTTCTATTTTCAACGGCAATTATGCCGTATAGGCTTATAATTGTTATTTTCTAACAAGTTATATAAACTGGCAATACATTCGTCTCATACTTTCTAAATATAAAATCGATTTTTGCATCTGTGTATCAATTTCGGGATATCTACATGGCATGATCACTATTTCACCAAATTCTAATTTATGACATAAAATAAATTATAAACGAATTTATTACAAGACACGACAAAGTTCAAATGTCTGGTGTATATCATAATACTGAATTTCTCGCGACGTGTTACGTGGATATCTGACAAAACCGGAAAACGTAACCTGTCTTAAAAGTAGTCTGTGATATGTTTCGAGATATCGAGAAGAGTTCAAACATGCATCGTGGATGTGAAATGGTTGCAATAGCTGCAACCCTTTTCGCTTCTCACTACTGAGTACGGAACGTTCTTGTAACTTACATATATAGATACTAATAATATATGGATAGTCGGTTAAAGAAAATATACCATAGTAGCCTTTTTACTTGTCAGATATTTTCAACGTCTTTAAGGTGTCCGACTATTTTTAACGGTAACAATTCGAATCGATCAGGGGCACCGAAACTGTTTTGAAAAATTTGCTGCTACAAACGAATTATAATTGCCAAAATAATTGATATAATTTATTCATAATTGTTTAACGTAGAAAACGTATAAGTTATACGGTATTCAGTAATATATTCGAATTTAATATACGAGCTATATAGAACAGTGTAGCGGATCAATTTAAAATTGTAATCGCTCACGTGGGCCGCCACGATCCGATCGCTTCTGGCCCGATGTGACTACCAAATTTTATTCCATTCGTGACCCATTCTCATTGATAATTCTTATGTAACATTTACAACGCGTAAGTTATTGTTTTGATAATGCATTTCAGCTCCGTTAACTTTTCACATAGTAAGCAAATCCGCAACGCACTAGCTCTCGTCGATTTCAAGCTCGGAAACATCCGTTCGAAAATATCACATCAGCAAAAGTTTGGAATCTGCAGAGTATTTAAATTCCTCTAAGATTATTTTAAGCAAATGCAGCGACTGTATTTCTAGATATCTTTACATAATTTGAAGAATTCAAATATTTGCTGGTCTGATACTTCATCATATTTCAAACACTGATCTTACCTTATTATCACGTTAATAACGTAGTGTCACTTCTCACTAGTCGGCTTATAATAATAATTGATTTGGTGAGTTTTAACGTTAATACGAGTAATAAATAATTCAAGTTTAAACTGAATTTAATTTAAATTACTTTTTTATATTTCAAAACCTGATCTTACCTTATTATCACGTTAATAACGTAGTGTCACTTCTCACTAGTCGGCTTATAATAATAATTGATTTGATGAGTTTTAACGTTAATACGACTAGTAAATAATTAAATTTAAATTGAATTAAATTTAATTTATAGTCCAAATGGCATCCAAGTTAAATAGTGATAGATACCATGAATTTTATACAACAGCTGGTAAAAGACCATGACGAGGCCTTAGACACTATGTACGATGATCTGGAAGGATCATAAATATTTCAATTCTGTTCAGAATATAGCTCAATATGATGTGGTGCATAATCAGTTGAGAGTGGACTTTCACCGGCGCCGATATCGATCGATAACTCACGGCAGCTTGAAGGGAGCCTACAATGGCGCCGTACTGGGCACTATGTTTTATTATTTCTAATCTCATTATATACTCGCATATTGTAATCTGTCTTCAATTTACCTACAGAACAATTAAAAGTAGCTTATATTCCACGTATTTTCTAAATATTTTGCTTGTTTTGTATAACACCATGTCTTATGCTAAAACAGTCATAAGAGTCTACGTGGTCGTAATGACATCGCCTATTTAGGTTTGTTTGCTGTTTTTCGTGGAGCTCGTTGCGATTCATAACGCGTATTAGGAATCTTTTAGTTTGTTAGCGTATTGAGACTATAATAATTATACTAGTTTAATCATACTATCTTCCACACATGTGACAAATTAGTGTATACTACTAGCTCTAGCTCTAGCTTAGGATTATATTTATATGTATATATGTAAATATGAGTATAATGCGACCGTAGAACAATCACCATATTTAAATAATCAACCTACCATTTTTTTTTCATCTTGTTACGTTTTTATTTTGATTTCTCCGTAATACGCATGTCACGTTAAATCCTGGAATCTAGTCAAATACCTAATGCGTTTATTTACATTTATTTACATTTGAAACATTTTTTTGCTTCCAGTTTTTGCGGAATTATATTAGTCATGTAACTCCTAAGTGACGAATGTTGTTGTGAAATCCAAATCGTTTTAGCTTATCTGTTACATAATACACGAAACGGTCCACATTATACAAGTAGGTATAGTGTGTTATTTATTCAATATTCCCAATCATTTGAATATACCGGACTAAAGCGGATTTACAAGGACGCAATACACAAAATGGTATTCTCAATGCAAATGAGTTGAATTCATATAGTTTTGATGAATGAGGAAAATGTTGTTGTTTTATTAGTAGAAAGTAGCCTTGCATCGTTATCGTTGTTAACGATCAAATTCTATAAAGATGGTATTTATTAAGACACTCGGATCTGGCTGTGATTTTTCGCTTTTAATCATTATTGTGTATGATCACTGATTGTTCTCTGATTGTTATGTTAAATTAAGGTAGTCCTTTTGGCGTCTTAAAAACTTCTTACAGATGTTGCCGGCATAAAGCCACGTATTATTGCCTACTATGTATGTAGTTAAAGCTACGGACAGAGACTTACCTCGGCGATGGTGTGAGATTGGGTTTACTTCCATTGATCAATTTTAGATCTTCCATTTTTTTACCTAAATAAGATTGGATTATTTTATATTAGAGAATAATCTAAGACAATTTAAAATGTAACTTTACAAACATGAATTTAATGTATTTATTTGGCACAATATTATTTGGTTATTATTATATTGTTCCGTTTTATTTGGATTTTGTATCTTTATAGCCCAAGTCAACGAATGCATTAATTATATCTATCAAATGTGTCTGTCCTTAGATTGTTGATATGGAATATATTACATAGATTCATTTTAATATCGAGAATATCTAAATCTAAATTTATTATTTTGTTTACGTTGTGTTGATTTCGTTCTGCATAATTATGTACGCCACGTTTTTGTTACATTCCGCATCTTCGTGTGAGCAATATTTTGTTTAGTTTTATGTTTATTGAATAAAACGAAAGATTAATTTAGATTTTCTAGTAGTGGCTCGGAGTCTGGATATGTGCCCGGTATATGGCAATAGGCTCACCACCTATTCCA
>DWFO01002077.1:0-14380 GCA_018246595.1 Mimoniades nurscia nurscia | reverse complement strand
TCACCACCTATTCCATCGTGGGACTTAAAAGTAACTGGTGAAACGTGGGAATGTTCTATATTCCTCTGCCTACCTCTACGGGGATTACAGGCGTGAAGTTACTTTTTACTTTTTTTTTTTGATGTTACACTCATGTTTGCATGTTTAACACAGAACCAGTTTATTTGGATATTTTGGTGTCTAATTACATATACATAAGATGAGATATAATATTACTGACACAATACTTTTCAATTAAATATTAGTTGTGTTACAATACCCGTATATAACGTACACGATTCTCACTTTTACTTGACTTATATGTACCAGAAAATAGGCTACGGGGATGAAGGAAGACAAAGACTTATCGATAGGCGCCCGGTAGGTATTCAGAAGGCATTATATTAATACACAATAAAAGCGTGAGCAGTGAGATGAGTGCGAATCCTGGTTCATTAATATTCATGGATAAATTATTCCTTTCATTGTCTTTCAGCCAAGTGAATTGAGATCCAGAAAGGAAAATAAACGCGTATATTAGATGCTGGTAATTTGCTTGTCTTGTTGTATTAAGCATATTATTTAAACGCCAACAGATCGTTAATGTGGAAAGTTCGAGAAGCTTCGAACAAGATTTGCTACTTATATAAGCAGATGGAAAATTCCATTGACTTTTGTTATTCCAATGTGCTGTATAGGTTACATTGGGTGATACGAATGATGCTTAATTTGTATTATATTCGTAGATTTCATCTTTCGGTTAGATCGTCTTGATTATAATTCATTTTATGTAGATAAAGGAACGTTTTCGATGTTGTATCATCTGTTCTAACTGATGTATCTTAAACGAAATTAGTTCAAAGCGAAAATGTTGTTTAACGATAACTTTGACGATTGGTTGAAGTTGAATGACGACGGCTTGATTAATCCACAAAGATTATTATGTATTTTGTAAACTTTGTAGCACTAATGTTTCGTACAAGTGCAATTGTTGAATTCAAATTTATTAATTAGCATTATATATGGGAATAGGTACTGACATTTCAATGAAGTATATATTCGGGATTTTTATTAATTTTGTGACGTAGACGACTTGTGAAGTTCAACTCTGACACATGGTTAATACAAGCACCATATGTAAACAGATAAAGTCAACTTATTGATACCTATTTCTTTACTTATGAAAATCCCATTTTTCAGCCTTGAATAATTGATATATTTCGCTTGACACTATTGGATATTATGGATTGACTTGGATAAAGAACAAACGTCAAAGTCAGGTTTTTTTTACACAATTCGTGCTAAATTTGTTGAAGTTTAAAAAAAAACATCACGCCTGTAAACACTGTAATCCCCGTAGAGGTAGGCAGAGGAATGTAGAACACTCCCACATTTCACCAGTTACTTTTAAGCCCTACGATGGAATAGGTGATGAGCCTATTGCCATATACCGGGCACATTTCCAGACTCCGAGCTACTTTTAGAAAATGTAAATTCGAAATTTTTTTAGTAGCGCCCGACCTGGGAATCAAACCCAGGACCTCTCGATCGGCAGTTCAAGTTTAAAAAACTAATAAATTACTTACGTGCTTACTTAATTATTTAGATACCACGTTTTAACCTCTCATACTGAGAGGACGCTTATGTCCAAATATTAAAGCGTTGATGATGTGGATGATGATGAAGATATTATTCTAGTTAGAACAGTATATTCGGTGTTCTCTGCCCGTCCCATAAGGGACCTACCGTGACAACGTAATAATAGTGAAAAGTTGCTACAACTATAATATCACGACTGCTAGAACTTTATTTCCGTATGACTTGCACAACGTGCTTTAAATCATATCAAAATAAGCGTGGAGATATTTCTTGTGGAATTATTTGCATTGCGGTCGCTCTACGTATGTACGCTGGAGTGTGAGTAAAGTGTGGAGTGTAACATCGGTGTACAGATAATTTCGGGACGCTTTTTAAAACCAATTATCACATTCAATATACAGTCCCCCTGCCCACCTCTTCGGGGATAAACGCGATAAATTATACTATGATATGTACGCTCGCCGATCTCGTGCCACTCACGGGTCTGCTCTCAGAATGACAAGTGTCGGTTATAATCTGCCAAGCTAAGTAACTTGTATACATACGGGTAAAATATTGTACAATTTTTAGTTATATTTTTTTCAGAATATTCTATATGATAATTAACATCACATCTGTAATCGCCGAAGAGGTTTACAGAGGATTGTAGTACACTCCCACGTTTCACCAGTTACGTTTACGCCCCACTATGGAATAGGTGGTGAGCCTATTGCCATGCATCGGGCACGTCTCCAGACTCCGAACCACTACTCGAAAATCTAAATTAGAAAATTTTGTTGTGTTCGACCCGGGAATCGAACCCGAGACCTCCCGATCGGTAGTCGCACTCGCAACAAACACGACCAACGAGGCAGTCAAATTTATTGAACCAGAACCATGGAATACTTGTTGTATTATTTTTACAACAATATTGTCACACCAGATTCTCTACAGACTAAGCAAACTTAGACTTGATGTACTTCTTGAGTACTTTGGAAACCTATATAGTTTTAAGATGACATTTCTGGCAAGCAATTAAATAAACAATGAAATATGTGTGTGAAATAATATTTAGGACTCTAGGAGTTAACACTGTAGGATCTGCTATACTATAATATAAGTAACATATATTTCTTCTTTTGGTATTAAATGAATCATATTAGAACAGAGATACTTTATTCATTATAATCATGCAAATTTATAAATATAATTGATTTTATTGGGTGAAGTTATTAATAGTTAAAAACCTAGTGCACAGTTTTGAAATAATTCTGATTTTTTTCAGTTGGTATTATGGTAGGATCACAAGAGCTGATGCTGAAAAACTATTAGCAAATAAACCAGAGGGTGGATTTCTTATAAGAATCAGTGAATCTAGCCCTGGAGATTTCTCTTTATCCGTAAGGTAAGTCTAATTATAGGCACAGTGTTAATTTGTACCTCTGCATGTAATAGATTGTCATGTATTACTACTATTACACTTTACATTTAAATCTCAATATATATTGACAAATATTACAAGTATAAAAAACACTTTAATCTCCTTAAAATAAGCATATTACATATTGATGGTCCCTACTTACAAAAAGACATGTCAAAAGTGGCAATTTTTTAAATTGCATTTATGGCTTTAGGTTGTCCATATGGTCATACCTATATAAGATTTTTACTTTAATGTTATGTGTTTAACTTAATATACAAATCGTTTAAGAGAATAAGTATCATAATTACAACGAATAAGTGTGTCGTCGATGCAGATATCTATACTTATCGTTTTGTACAGTGTTTTAAAATTCGCGCCATTCGGTGCGAACGCGGTCTTGTCTGACTTAATGTTAATCTAATGAGAATAAGTAGTAATACAAATAAGTACACATTAGACACTCAATAATATTCAAAACTTTAAAAATCTTTTGTTTTTCTAACCTAGACCAGTAAGATATCAATGTATAAGTGGTCATAAGGTTCTCATAAAGAGTAAAAGTATCGAATTCAAAGTATCGAATGTATGGGTGGCAATGTAAGGATGTTTGTTTGAAAAGAATAACATAGTTTTACATAAAACATTTTAGTTAAATTCTATTTTAGACACTGTGTTAGTGAGTTCTTCTTTCCTGCATATAAAAAGGTATCTTAATCTTAGACTAGTCTGACGTGCTTTTATTTTAATATGACCATAGAAACAGTCATCAGTTTTTCCAGGAAAATATAAAAAAAAATAGGTATGTTTAAATACCATTATAATTTTCTAAAACTAATAGAACATTATAGAAGTGAAGTATTTATAACTGTACATAGAATTATTTCTAAAACGTTTTGAACATAAATTATGCTCTCCTGTAAACCTCGGTTTTTGACATGTCTTTTTGTACATAGGGACCGTCGATATTATTTTCTGTTTATATGTTACACCTGAATTATGTATATAGCACATGTTTGTGGTCTAGGGGGGAGAAGACATTACACAGGTCTCAAGTAGAGGAATATATTATTGTTATAGATGTAAGGCTATGACTGTAAGAAAGCATTGTGTGAGCTAATATTAGAGTATACAGATTTGTATACAGAGTATACAGGTGTCAAACTCAAAAGCTAACTTGGCCAAATAAATAATGCTTAACTTTGTGGGCCGCAAAATAAAATCAATGTTCATAGAAACAAATATTTTTATTTTGTGTAGTACACTGTAATAAACATCCTCCTGATACTTGACATCTCATCTCTGATATCATCGTTCCTATTTCTGTTGAAATTTTATGGGCCGAGACTACTTTCAAAATTGATCCAATGTGTGTTATTAATACAGTTCCTGATAGGAGCCTAATTTCATTCATAACAGAACAAGTTTGATAAGTACTTCCAAATATGGAAATGATTTCGCACTTTCTGCTTGTTTGCCTTTATGTGGGGAATAATTAGGAATACACATTACAACAACAAATAAATCAATATAGGAAGTTTTGGGGATCACAGCATAGCTACTTGCACAAACTGTGCTCCTGCCAGTGAGGTTAAATGACTAGATAGCCATGAATAATTCATTATAAAACAAACTAGCTGTGCCTGCGACTTCATCCACATGGAATTAAAAAAAGGTTGTTGTTATAATTCTGAAATTCTAAAATGTAAGTAGCCTAAGTTACTCCGTACTACATCAGCTATCTATCAGTAAAAGTCCTGTCAATATCGTTCCAGCCATTCCTGGGATTAGCCGCATTCAAATGTTTGTAAAAAATGTTATTTTGGTATATGTATCATGTATTTATTCATTTTTATTTATTTTATTTATTTAGAAAATTCTATTTAAGTATATAATTATATTTATATATGTAGTTTATCAGCTGTCTGGTTGCCATACTGCAAGCTCTGTTGATGCATACTTTGGGATCAGATGGCAGTGTGTGAAGATGTCCCAAGATATTATTATTTTTATTATTATATATAAATTTAGTAAAAAGTGGTTATTTGAATATTACAAACAGACACTCAAATTTTATTTATCTGTATAAATGAAACTTAATTTAAATATATTCCATTGGTCTGCCCTTATTGTTAGTTATTAAAAAATATTTTGTGTATGATTCAGATTTGTGAACAACTATCATAGCTGATCCAATTTTCATCTATTTCTGCTGTCTATTGTGAGAAAAATCTTTATTGAACTATATCAGATATTATTGTAACAAGTCTAATTGAAATAGTCTATGGATATTGACAGCAGACAGTAACAGTGAAAAGTTGTTCTAGCTTGTTGAGTTGTGCAATGAGAGTTTGTGAGATTATGCCTGAGTGTGATATTGCCTAGCGCTAGTATACATTTAACTTCGCTAAAGAATAATTGTATAGGGAATTATAATAATACAAATAATGGTAAATTGGCCATACCCCTTGCTTTAGATTAAGTAAGGTGTCTTATTCTTTTATAGGGAACTGTATTCGCTTTTACAATAAATTACCAAAAGACGTCATTCACCTTTCAGAAAAAAAAATCTATTTGTATTTGTAAAAAGCTTATTACAAAGTAAATGATTATTTGAATGATAACATGTTTGGTGTAACTCCTGCTCCACAATAAATTATTTAGCGTATATTTAAACATAACTGTTATTTTAAAAGATACAATAGCACACTTATGGCATTACTTTCGCTACTTCTTCATAACGAGGCATTTTCCAAAGTGGTGGTAGTTTCAATTTGATGTGCAAAAAATAAACCAACTTTGTATAAATGAAATTTGAATATGAAATTCAGATGTTCACTTGCAATAATTTAATGATTTGAACTCACTAAAACATCAAACATTCCAAATTAATTCGGGGTGTAATCATCAAACAAAATATAATACAATATGTTCTTCTAATACCCTGTGAGATATTTTAGTGTATATTAATATTACAACTTTTCATCTAATCTTCTGAACAGAAATACTCCCCACTGAGAATGATGTAATATTGGTTACCATTGTTACAACGGAATATCCGTAGTTAATTATTATTATTAGTTTAACATTAGTAATGTAGTCTGTTTATTGTACATTAATATTGGTTTGAAGTAGTTACATCAGTGAAAATAGGTGTGACGTTATGTTACTATTAATTCAAAAATATCAGTGGTGAATAAAGTTTAAAACACTACATATCTTTACCTTAGTGGCCTCATCCCTTACAGGGTAGGCAGAGAGCTCAGAATGAAAAATTAATAATAAACACAAATAATGTACTTTTTTATATCATAAATATAGTGAATATTAGGATGAACATTTTTAAAATGTTAAGAAATATATGTACCATAACCATACAGTTAATTGAAATTATATATACAAATGAAACAGTATAGAACACAACCTATGTAGACTAAGGATATTTGTTAGGGCTAAGGACTCTAAGGAGTTTGTTGTAAGACATTATTATTATCATACCGAGACGCCATGTCCTTTTACGGGTTAGACAGAGACATATTCAGATTTTAAGAACTCTAAAGAAAATATTACAACGATCAATATTTTTATACTCATCATGCTTCCTATTAATACATTGTTTAGCGAACTTTAGTACAGTGCAAAACGATGCTTCCCTAGTAATAGATGAGTATTGTTATTATTATCGTCACGCCAGGTTCCTTACGGGCTAGGCAGAGGCCTAGGTCTGCCTTGCTCGCTAGCAACGCATGTCAAATATTCCTATCCTTACAGAGTTGACGTGTTTCTTCTACATTCACGTACGAATATTTTAATTTATGACCGTTGAAAGGTAGCGCAGTGGGAAAATTTATTTGGGTTGTTATTTACACACAATAATAGCCAATTATATACTTGTAAACGTCTCGCTAGTTAATGGCCGCCGATCGCACGACGCGCGACGCGGACGCACACAATTCTATTGGGTGTTAAATTGGTAGATAAAAAGACGACTTTCGCGCCTTCGCGTGTGACTCATGCCTCGGTTTTTATACTTTTTTTTTTTGTTGTTACTCGATGTATGCACGAGTTCACTCATTTAGCTGGGTCCATAGATAATGTGTACTCATTATAATAGTAAGTAGGTATGTTACGGAGCGATTATTTTCGACGAGTTACTGAGGTTGTAGAATCGTCTAGGAATTTGTGAACGTTTTTTTTTTCTATTTTGTGTACAATTAAAACGGAATGTTGAATGAAATAATTCGCTTTAAAGTAGGAAATTTAATAATAAACTATTGTATCATTTATTATGCTAAGGATTTTTTAAATTTAAATGTTCTGCTAAATTGCAAAGTCGTTTTGCGTAGAACCATCAAAATTGGACTCGAATCTCTTTCTGATTATGAGGTAAGATTAATAAGATCAACAGTGGAAGGATAAAACGATTTACGACGAAAGAAAAATTGTCATTTATCTATATTTTTTGTAGGTACATTTAGTCACTCATCAATCTTCTCTTTTCCTAAAATTACTCACCAATATTACAATGATATTTTAGTTCAGTGTTAATTAGTAAGAGCTCAATATTGAATAGAAAGAATACTATGGTTGATTCTACGTGTATCCGATATTTATTGAGTGCATATTAAATACAACAATATATCCTCATATTTGTATGTATTGTATTGTTGTAGGTAAAATATTGAACTTCGATTGTTTCACATAATATATATTTATATACATAGATCACTTATTAAGTCTCTGGTCTAATAAAAACGATTTTTTAGAAATTCCACTTCACTCATATTCTCCTACAAGAGTGATACATTCATTCCAACGCTGCTCTAATTTTTCGATGCCCTTTATGTAATAATAATAACAATCTTTATTCTTTGTAAACGATTTGTCTTTTCATTCATAGTAAGCCTCAGAGTCGGCAATCACTTCTTCAATCGAACCATTTTTTTTTCCCTAGAGCATCTTTTTCATGTCTACGAAAAACCAGTAGTCACTGGGGACCAAATCTGGAGAGTACGATGGATAGGGAAGGAATTCAAAACGTAAATCATCAAATTTAACATTGTTTTCATAGACTTGTGACACGGGGCGTTGTCCTGGTTAAACAGCACTTTTTTATGCATGTGTGGCCGTTTGTACTTGTGTTCTCCACTCAGTCGATCCAATAATGCTATGTAATATTTACTATTGATAGTCTTGTCTTTCTCAAGATAGTCGAATGAATAAAATTCCATGAGCATCCCAAAATACGGATATCATAATCTTGCCAGCCGACTTTTGAGCTTTTGGTCGCTTTGGATGACTTTTACCGACTGTTATCCACACTGCTGATGATGTCTTCGGTTCTGGAGTGTAGTGGTCGATCTGTGTTTCGTTTCATTTTGCTTGAACAGCTTGCTCGTTGTTGTTTCTGGTCCGGTGTGAGCGAACCCAACACCCAATTTGAAAGCAACTTGCGCATGCCTATTATTTTATGTAAAATTTGGAAGACACTACCTTCTGAAATCTTAAAGATGTCAGCTATTTCACGTAACTTCATTTTGCGGACTTTATAAATAATATTTGAACATTTTTAATTTTTACTGGAACAACTGCCGATTTTGGGCAGAGCATTCAGCTTATCAGTCTATAATGGATGATTTCCCTAGTGCAGAGTCCCTTATAATGCTTATCATGCTACTGTTTCGCTTCAAAGTTATTACAAAAAAAACTAACTTCCAAACAACTGTAACTTCGAAACTAACGGTCAGGATGCCGTGAAATTTTGACACGTACTGTTTGAATATCAGAACTACACATAAATCACATAAGTATGTCAACAATGTTCCTATATACATACATGTCAGACCAGGGATGTATGGAGTGATGGGTTATGTCTTGGAATATCTTACACAGCTTTCTGCTCTCAAACATGACAGGTCCTTTGCTGTGACAATCAATCGGCTGATAAACTGCGTACAACTACAAGTATATCATTCGTAATACATAAACATATATCATTTATATTAATTCAAACGATACTGATCTGCTGTTAATTCATACGAAACTAATCTGCCGCCTAACGAATGTACATATTTCTAAGGGCAGTGAACCAACCACACCCTTAATTTAAATATATATTCCATACAGTAACAAGACTTAAAGTAACACCACATTGTCTGTACAAAACTGTCTCCATAAAGACAAAGGACATTTTTCCAATCAAAAGGAGCAAAATATAGATTTTACAAATTATCCCCAAGACGTGCCTTAACTAGTGCTGTCTATATACGAGCACATGAATCAGCCTGAGAGCACTGAGTCTACACTCTGAAACTGGTTTTTCGTCTATTGATGATTCATGCACAAAATTTTGTCTGTGTACCTATGTAGTTACTCTCTTTATATTTGACTCGGTCTCACGATATATAAATATGTACATAATAAACTATATAAACTTTCCGTGACTGTAAATTGTACGTCGGTATGCGAGGGACAGAACTTTGTTCTATACATACATAGAATCGTTGTACTATTCGTTTATATGTAGGTTGTTAACAAATATATAGGTATTTGTTCACATTTAGTTTTGATAATGACTTGTAGAGAGTAACATTTCGCTTTTTTGTATCGAAATAATATTTGTAGGAGTTCTACAATAAACTGTAGTAGGTAATAAATACAAAATTGTGTGGCTGGCGAATAATGAATAATTTTGAAATACTTTATTCTTTCGCTAAACAGAACGTTTCGATGCACGCGTTTTATTTGTCCATGTAATAAAGGCCACGATAATTTTAATATACATCGATAATTATACCGTTTCTCCCGAATACCGTTTCTACCAAATTCCCTTTATATATAAGTATCATCTAAGTTACCAGTACAGAGGTCGTACATTTATATTTTCGAGAGTCAATGCAAGCCATATGTTCTCAAACTTGTTCAATCCACCACACCCTTGCACATGTCAAAATATTCCAACTCCCTGTTAGTTTTATAACGTACAATTAAATATAAAAATATAAACAGTGAGATCTTAATGTTTATCATATCATATCTCATTATGGAATTTAAATTAATATTCCAAAAGCAGTACTAAATATTTAATTTTCGTTAGGCACAACAACAAAAAAAGTTCGCCTTTTACTGACACGGTCTATTTTTTATGACCATGTGAACATCAGCGGATTTTCCGCGCGTCTCCTACCGCTCCCATGGATTCTTGCAACGACCACGAGGGCACGTCGTCGCCCACTTTGAGAATGATCGGTGGAAGCAGACTGGTTCTCACACCGCAGGCGGCTAACGGTTGTGCGGACGTACCGAGCAGGATCCTCGCGCAAACGCTTTAGCACGAATAAGTACATTATTCATTCAGCGTTCCTTCAGCTGCCGCTGGTGTCTTTTGTTATTATATAATCCCTTAGCCTTGACTGCCTCGTTGGTCGTGTTGGTTGCAAGTGAGTGAGAGGGCCTGGGTTGAAGTCCCGGGTCGGGCACCACAATTTTTTTCTAATTTAGATTTTCTAGTAGTGGGTCGGAGTCTGGGGCTATGTGCCCGGTATTTGGCAATAGGCTCATCACCTATACCATAATAGGAATTAAAAGTAACTGGTGAAACGTGGGTGTGTTCTACATTCGTCTCCCTGACTTTTCGGGGATTATAGGCGTGATGTTATGTAGTCTCTTAGCAGGTAGGCAGAGAGCACAGACTGCTAATGTCACTATTCCTGCGGACCTGGCGTTCTTCTTCTACGTTAATCACTCGTTTCGTTTACTCACTTCATACATTTACTCAATTTCGAAGTTTCCACCTTATAAACAAGTCCAAAGCCAATTTTTAGGCTATGTACTTATGTGTTACTGTTGTAACTGTCATTGCGGTCAGTCAATTGCATTGTCAGCTTCTTAATTATGTAGTGTTTTTTCCTATTTTGTATAGTCATCGGTATCTCATCGCAATATTCCTCTTGGGATCTGTCCCTAATCGCTTATCGGGGATCTTAACGTCATTAAGTCCTGAATAACCTTTAGGAAACATCTTATGATATTAACCTTGAGATGTTTACTTAAGATCATCAGGATCATCTAGTTTGAGGGCGACCTTTCTACCTCCTGCCGTGGAAACTTAAGAAAACAGCTGGATTCATCTGCATTCAAAATGCCCAGGATCGTGTGGAGTGGCGTCGATTAAGTTGAGCTCTATGTCCAGCTGTGGTCGCATAAAGGCTATCTCATCATCAGAGACCTGTGTGATCACATAATTGGAACGTTCCATGTCTCAATGTGTCTATTGGCGTTCCTTCAAACTTACATAGGTACAACATTAGATTTATGCGGTCAGAGCCATATTTCGCGGCAGGCGTCCATTGGCTGTACATTCGCTTAATTGATATCTGTACGCGAGTCCACTTGAAGGTTATTCGTCGTATATTGATTTCCACTGACGGCTCGCAGCGGCCGCCGAAGTGTTATTCTCATGATAATATTTCACTAACTACGTCGTCACCAAACATTCAATTACATTTCGTACACTCATCGTTTGTAGCTATATAATAAGGACGTAAAGGTACGTAACTTAATTTACCTTTATGCGCCACAAATGGTAACAGTGATAATAGCCTAGTGGTTTAAAATTCAACCTCACTCCGGCGTGTTGAGTTCGAAACGTAGGCGCAGCCTTTTACAAAAAAAAAGTGCGGTTTAAGATTAATTATCACTCGCAATAACGCTGAAGGAAAACTCAAAAAAATAAATGTTATTAAGGCCTGTGAAGCTGGGAAACTCGCGCTTGGTCAGCGTGTTACACTGTGGCCTCAACCTGTCGTTTTCAGGAACACGTGTTCGACAGTGTAAAGATGAACGGATGGAGAAAAAACATGGCACAATATTTGGCGCCCTCAGCATAATATAATAGCTACTCTACTATTAACCATTAATTAGTTCTTGCTCGCTCTATTTGGTATTATTATCCTTGGGAAGGCTAATTTTCGTTTGTCACTGTATTATAGTAAAAAATTAATTTAGCTATGATACTTGACCCAAATGGACGTGAAATGTCTTTATCTATTACACATTTATATGTTAATCGTAAAACCTCTATGTATCTCGGACAAAACAAAGCGTGTCGTTTACTGAGTTAGATCAATAAAGATAGTGGGAAATGGGATAATTATTATCAATATGTATTTTCATAAAACGTTTTCTATAGAATAAAGTTTTCGCTATCAGCTTTGTAACGATGGAAATATTTGGCACTAGGTGCTCTCTGCATACCCCTTGTCGGCCCTGGCGTGTGCAATAATAATAATAATTTCTAAAGCCCTATACTCAAAACAGCCCAACGGAAATAATCACCCCAGCACCCGACGTCGCTTGAATCGCACTCCCACCCGAGCACGCACGCCACCGAGCGTTGTTTAAATGAAATCCTTCGTTCGGTTCAAAGACGCCCAGCGCGAGAGAAAAAAAGGCGCATTTGAATAAACACAATGATAAAAATGCATAATATAAATAGATTTACAATCCATCATAATAATCTATGCCTGTTGTCTCGCTGTGCGTTTTGCATTCAGTAAGTATTTAAAAATCTTTAACATGGTAACATTGTGTCATTCGTATATATGGAAAGAAGATGGTAAGGTCTATATTCAGTATTTGGCTGGATGATTATTTATTATTATTTAACGCAAGTTGTTTCGGCTTCCGCTCAGAATCAAAAAGAATAGGCCATACTTATGCCCATCTCATATTATTGGCTATGGTTCTCGTCTGGCGACTCCGCAGTTCGTGGAATTCATTTTGCTACTGCATTGCATTTGGGTAGATATGCGGTACAGTGCGATTCACACATCAAAAATCCGAGTTGCTTGACTTCGCGGACGACCGCTTGCAGTATGAAACCGCATCTCTGCAGCGTGCACTTTGAAATGTGTTTGGAAAAATTCACGTTTATCTGTAAACATCTGAACATGTCATTTTTTTTTTTTTAAATCTTTATTTATTTTCGGGTTTCGTCACACAGTGACTATGTCACCCCCATAAATACAACCATACATATTTTAACCTATATACAATAAGCACTACTTATCTAAAAAGTCATGACATACTATAAGTGTATAAATTGACCAACATTTTGGCTTCCTGAGTGTGATTTAATATTGAAACTTTTTGCTCTACTTTTATTGACGTGCACGCGGCAAAAGGACCATGGAACAATAAAAACGACGAGTGGTAAAACCATAGATTTTTGTTTGTACCTATGTATTCAAAAATCTAAAAGTAGACGTCATACAATACAGATGCCAGTAGGTAAGCAAAGTGAGTTACTTTGAAAAAAAAATTAAGTATAATGAAAGTCAAAAATGTCCATGTAAACGATCTGGTCATTATAAATACGACTTTTGCTGTATTTGTCAATTCCCATTAATCATTCTACGTTCTTCGAGAATGCATTTCTGCCTCTAAGGAAAAAGGTCGTCATACGTCATTAATACACACATGTATATGTACATATTAATCTATCTTTCAAATCCTTCTTATTTAAAAGCCAATGCAGGTATTGGTTGGTCAGCAACAAAAAATATTACAAGAGAAATGATTTTGCAATAGACCTGCGGGTGAGAGGGACCTGCTGTTTATATATTATTGTCAGCTCTATTTACATAATATATTAACAGGTCTGTTTTTAAATACCTATATTTTTAAGGACTACACTAATTCATGTGTCCATTGCTTTATGCAACCTTGTACATAGTACTGAACCAAGAAATTTTGTAAGTAACAGGTATCTATTAGGTAATTGTCTCTGTGTGTATGTGTTATTAAAAAAAATATTATCACCGTCCATCCAAGATAGGTAATATGCGTTATCTAACATGTTAATCAGTTTATGTACTTATTTTAAATATCATTAAAATTGACAATCCTGCCATTAGTGGCCAAAAGGTCGGATGTTGTTGCGCCCGTTAATCTTTTCGATCGGTAATGGGAAAAAATATATTCGTGCAAGGCTACCGTGGACCTTAGCACGCGCCACAGACTAGTTATCTATCAGAAATGGCATACGATTTGTTTATTTGTATCCCGCTTGTTTTCAATGGCATTTGCGTATAGTAATTGTCATTTAAAAACGGTAGTGAAAGTTGAATATAAATAAATTAGTTTTTGTATATACCCACTAAATTTTATTGCGTCATCTTATTTATATTTATGACATCAATTTGAGATATCTTAAGTGGTTATTATAGACGATCAATATAAATATAGCAACATCAATATACATATATACTAAACTCTTCTGCTTATCTCTTCGGGGATTACAGACATGATATTACATTTTAGGTATATAAAAAGTAAAAAGTAACTTCACGCCTGTAATCCCCGAAGAGGTAGGCAGAGGAATGTAGAACATTCCCACGTTTC